>JAODAL010003344.1:0-175756 GCA_025379985.1 Phyllomedusa bahiana
CCGCTGTCTCTGACATCATGTTTTTCCCTGTATCTTAAACTAAACCTCACTAAAACTGAACTTCTAGTCATTCCACCATCTACTAATCGATCCCACCCTGCTATTTCTGTTTCAGTGTGTGGCACTACCATAACTCCTAGGCAGCAGACCCGCTGTCTTGGGGTTACACTTTATTCTGATCTGTCCTTCTCCCCATATATCCAATCCCTTGCCCGCTCCTGTCACCTGCACCTAAAGAACATCTCCAGAATCCGACCTTTTCTCACTGTGGAAACAACTCAAACTCTCATTACTGCTCTTATTCTTTCTCGTCGAGACTATTTTAACTCCCTGCTTATCGGTCTTCCTCTCTGCAAACTCTCCCCTCTCCAATCTGTTCTGAATGCAGCAGCCAGTCTTGTCTTTTTCTCCAGCCGCTATACTGATGCCACTACCCTGTGTCAGTCACTGCACTGGTTGCCCATTTAGTACAGGATACAATATAAACTCATCCCACTCACCCATAAAGCTCTCCACAGTGCTGCACCCCCCTAAATCTCCTCCCTGTCCACCAACCTACCCGGTCTCTCTGCTCGGCGGATGATCTTAGACTACATTCCTCAGTCATCCGAACCTCCCATGCCCGCCTCCAAGACTTTTCACGGGCGGCACCAGTTCTCTGGAACATACTACCACAGGCGATCAGGCACACTCACAACGCTCATAGTTTTAAGAGGGCTCTGGGAATACATTTTCTCAGTCTGGCCTACCAGAATCCCTAATTGCTAACCTCCCCTCCCCCCTCTCTAGCACACATATTTCTGTCACTCGCTACAATTCAGCACTTATTTGTATATAAATGTACTGTCAGGGTGGCAGGTTCATCCGAATTCTACATAAACCACCCCATATTTATGTCACATGGCTGGACCATTGTAAACCTAGCACTTCTTACCCTTCATCTCACCCTACACCCTAATAGATTGTAAGCTCTTGCGAGCAGGGCCCTCACACCTTGTGTCTCATATATAAGTAGCTTTTCATTGTGTAATGTATGTATTTTTGTCTGGACCTATTCCCGTCAAATTGTAAAGTGCTGCTGAATATTTTGGCGATATATAAATAAAGATTATTATTATTATAAAATATAATGTGATATTTTTCTGGCTAAATTGGACAAGTGTATACAAAAAGCGTAAAGAGGTATTTTTAAGACTTAAATATTAATGGGCTTTTCTAATGATGTAGCAAAACTGAACATGACAGATAATGCACTATGTTATCACAGCACAGATTGTTATCTCAACTTGTTCAATACTTTTCAAAAGCCTCTGCTTACAGATGAGAGCAGATAACACAAAAAGCCATGAGAACATGGTAAAACTGAACTCTGCTACAACCATATGTGAAGGCCGTTATCACAAGGTGGGAACAGTCTCTTGTCTGAGGACCCTGCAGTGTCCATTTACCTGTTGGCTGTTTTGTGCATTATGTATTACCCATATTTATTTTACAAATTTAAACTGGATACTGAAACATATTAGTTTATTTTATCTGTTTTTAATTTACAATTGCAGATTTTCGTAATCCTTTTTTTGGACAGTGCATAGGTAACTGCATAGGAAAGAAAATGAGGTGAGCTGTGACCACTGTCTATTAATGGCAGATACTGTTTGATATTGAGAAGACTTTTGAGAAGTGATAGAACAGGGTCAAATATGAAATACTGATGTAAATATGCAATACTTTAGGACTACTTTTATATATAGTGTAGATAGTGACCTAAAAATATTTAAAAAATCACCAAAAAAAGAAAGATCTGTTCATTCCCTTTAAACATGGTTGTTTAGTTGCTTTTAAATGCTGCTAATATATATATGTATATATATATATATATATATATATATATAATATATATTATATTTATATATATATATATATATATATATATATATATATTTAGTTCATTTTCACGGGATTCAGGATTCAGATTCTAGTTCTTTGAAACCAGGCACTGTAAGAGCAGTGGTTCTTATTTAATCTGTCCTCTTTCCGTCCTTCGCCAGTCATTTATACATGCAGCATAATGAGAAACAATTTGTGGTTTGAAGTTGATTGTTTTGAGAATTTATTGTAAAGTACAAAGAACAGGTTGTCCAGTGTTTGAAAAACCTTGTCAATGGCAACTTTGAATACTTCAGCAAAATTATTTCTATATGCAACTGGAGAAGAAATTTTTTTCAGACAAATCAATCAGAAAGGTTATTACATTGATTTAGTTTAATGATTATTGTGGTCAAGTAAATAAACACTGTTTATGGCCTTATTAAATGAGAGCGAGAACATTTAATTCTATCAATAGTATTTTAACCTTTTTCTTAGTTGATTATAAATATTTCATATTACATTATACTGACTTTACTCTTTAAGTTAGGGCTATACCTAGACTATTAGTAGTATAACTTTTGTTCTGTAATCCAAACCTTAAAAAGTGATTTACAGACAAATTTCTAAATTGTGAACAAAAAAGTAGCTACTTTTAATGTTAGCTCAGAAATTCCATCATGTATAGATTTCAACAAAATAATAACCTGCTAGTGGCTTGCTTGATTAGAGTGATTTTAAGGGGCCGTTCACATGGCTTATTTCAGGGACGGATTGCAGCCGTATTGCGCGCCGTACTGCGCTGCAATACGGCTGCAATCCTTCCCAGCCATTACGGTAATCCACAGTTCTCATAGAGAACTATGGATTCCGTCCCTCCTTACCGCTCGGCAAATCCGCGCCGTGGATAATGCATGTCTATGTGGCCGGGGAGTTGCGCCCCCACCCCCACACCGCCCCTTATTGAATAAGCCGTGTGAACCAGCCCTAAAAGTTTTGCCTTTGACTCTTCTACTTTCAAATTTTGGGAAGGAAAATAGCTTGCTAACAGCTACCATTACTGCCATCAGACCTTTCAAGGCTCTATACAGCTTAGGCATCTGGGCCCCCTTCCTTTTATCAGCTCCTATCTTCCACCATATCAGTGGGCCACTTTTTGATCAGGGATCCTGACATGAGTACTGCCAGTACTGCCAGTCACAATGTTACTTATTGCACTCTGTGTTTCTGTGCCTTAGCAGCATCAAAGCAGGATCCCCCCTGCTATAGAGAACTATACGTAGTATTTGGATGCTGACCACAAGGTGAATAATAGAGATATATACTTTTTTCTTCTTATTTATTAGTACATATAAATATATATAATAATGCAAACTTTGTGCCAAGTCTTCAAAACCGTACCATGTATACAAGAAATAAGAGCACAGAACACTTAGCTGATATCAGCGAGTACCCATCTTCACATGGTAGGATGCTGCAGTATGTAGACACGGCCAACAAGCCCACATACGAGGATATCGGTTTTTTTGAGCAGAACCCAAGTAAGTCACTACACCAGTAACTGCATGTGACGCATACACAGTGATTCAGGGGCTACATGAAAAAATGAAAGCAAGGTGTCCCATTGGTTTCAATTGGAACATGCACCACTGATACACCTAGTGCAATTTTTTACATGTCATGTGATGCATTATGTGACCCATAAAAAGGAGAGTACATCTATGTGCTTTCAGTGTGAAAAATACTTCAGGAGCTGAAACGCTGATTAGCCCTATTGGATGGAGCTAAACCATGTCTTAACATCTGGTGAAATCCGCGCGTAAAAAGTGAAATACGCAGAACTTTTGCCATGTGTTACACAGTGTATCTTTCCTTAAGATCATGTGAATTAAGCCTAAGGGTGGATTCACATGTGGAAGATTTTGGGGGATAATCTGCATCAAAAAATTTGAATTTCACATCTACATTTTAAACTGTATTTAAAATCCACATCATATTTTTGAGATGTGAACATACCCTTGATGGGCACACAATGATAATCAATTTGTCATGACTCATGACCATGCCTGCTGAGGCCACAGAGCAGTCCTCTGCCCGAAAGGTACGGTGGAAACAACACCATAATTGTGTGTGTATTGTGCGTATGTTTTACACTGGTCTGAACACTGTCTGATTTCTGTGCTGACTCTGGTTGATTGACTAGTTCCCTGCCATACCCGTCTGCTGCTTCTACAGCCTTGTAATTTAGTCATTTAGACTGAGTGTGATTGACAGCTGCCTATGCCACTTATATGTGCACATCTCGCCGCGTATAAAGCGCAAATGCGCGCTGCAATTACGCCGTGTGAACATAGCCTTAGGGTTTATTTACGTGTTACATATGTTACAGAAATTTGTGAGACTGTCCCATCCAACTAAATGAAGACTGTAAAAATCTATCCAGCCGCCTTTCAAGCAACCCCATTCAATAAATTAAACTGATTTTTACTTTCAGAAATTTACGCAACTAATTTGCCATTGGTGAATATATCCATATGCACTGAAACATGCCACAATATATCTACTATCCTGTGAAATGAAAGGTATAAATCTATACGAGGCTCATAGAACTCTAAGTGTGCCATATTATTGCTTTGTGCTACTTCCCTAATATGTAATACTCCTACCAGTACAGATCTGCCTCTCTGTAAATGTCATCTATAAGAGCAGGTATCCATATAAGGGGTTGTCCCATCTCATGATATCCTCTCTGAGCACAGCTCATAGCTCAAAAAAACAAGTCGACCTCTGAGAAGCAGGAATGAGGAGAGGGCCGTACTTGCGCAGCTCTTCCCTATTGTTTTTTATTGGAGTTTTAAACATGTGGATGTAGCAAAGTTTAGCTTCACTGTGATATCACGACTTTTCGTGTTGTCTGCTGCTATCTCAAAACAAAGGCAATTGAAAAAGTTGAGATAACACTTGCCATGGTGCCATGAAATAATGGTGCATTATCTGTTAACTTTAGTTTTGCTACGTCTGCAGCTGAGCACACTCACTCAGTAGAAATGAATGGGGAGAAATGCGCATGTGCAGCCCTCTCCCCATTGTCTAAGAATGACAAAGAGCTGGCCTCAAAGAGAATATGACATGAAGGGGCAACCTCTTTTGATTGGTTAGTAAGGTGAAAAAGAATGGATATTTTACAATGATCACTGAGGTTTGAATCACTCGTAACAACCTTTTTGCATTAGCAGCGCTGGATTAGCAAGACTGAAATCCATCATAATGAAGTGAAATTAAACATTCATAGATACATGCAAGGTTACATTTACATTTTTTAGATTTAGGAAATATATTTAATCCTCCATAATGACAGTTCTACTAAAATAATGAAAAACATCAGTAAGAACAAATCTTTAGCCACAGGAGATATACTGATAAGCTTCTGTTAAGAAATGAAAAAGAAAATCTCCTGGAAACATGGAAAGTCTCTGTAGTTGAGATTTTCTTTAGTTCTCTACTTGAAAACATGTCAGAATACTTTGCATTTTATCCAATCATGCTTTCAGTCTGACGCCTGTGTAATGAACACCACTTAGAAATGCTTTATGCTTTCTGCAGGCGAATGTCACTAGATATATGAGCAACAAAACACAATTGCCAAATGTGCTGCTAAAATTAATATGGGTGCTATTTACCATTCCATTTACAATAAAGATGCTCTCATTTGCTTTTCCCTTCCAGAATACAAAGACTAATAGGTTCAGTATTAGCAGGGATTTAAGTTTGACAGGTCAAAACAGTTGGTGGCTTGCATCCAAGCCCTAGCGCTATCTTGCATAAATAGCACTTTTTGCCATTGTTTCAACGATAAAACTCATTCATTGTCAATACTTAGAACACTCTGATTTCCTTGGAGATAATTATACATGCTGTTCAAATTACACATTACATCTTAACCCTTTAATTGCTGCCAGCCTTCTCACCTACTGTTCCGAGTCTTACCGCATTTCAAGTACACTGTGGTTCTGTTCGCACCAAAATAACTATAATTTTCTCGTAAGAAACCAATACTAAATTATGTGCTGCTTTTCTTGGCAGAACTCGCAGTATACAAAGAAATCTATAGCTTACAGATATTTAGTGACACATTACAAAAACATTTTGCAGAGTTCTACAAAAAGAAAATAGGGATGTAATCATCCCAATGGAATCTCAGTCTTTCTCTAGCATTTTCTTTCACACCCCGGTGCGGAAACACGGCCCCTTTCTCTGAGCAATTAGAGAGGATGTTCAACCTCTTCATACTTAGAAATCTGCAATTCACTTTTAAATTTCCTGCAGCTGTCACTTGATGCTGTGGAGAGACCCTGGGAAGCAAGAGACTCTTTCTCCTTCAGGGATGTGGAAAGCCTGGGACACTATACACAAATCACAGGATAATAATTTTTGTATTTCTAGATCTAAATGCTCTGAAAAAATGTAGAGCACTTTAAGCACAATAATGCTGGATATCTGTTTATTTAAAAAGAAAAAAAAAATATCCATCTTATACTGACCCCAAGTTACAGCAGCTCGTATTATAGTCAAGACCTGCATTCAGCTTCCTGTAGACTATTGAAAACAGTCAAGAAGCTTGAGCATTTAACTGAGCTTCTATAATACAGTGGGACAGATTTTTATGCTACTTTGCATTGCTGATGTAAAAAATGTACTTCTTAAAATGCAAATAATAAGAGCAAAGTCTATACAGGTACTGAATCCACAGGAAATCCTGGGAGAAATCAGCTCTGAAACCTGTAGAATTGTAAGCCACATGTATGAAAATTGTTTAGGTCTAAAACTCACCTTTTTACCCATAGTGTTAGGCCATGTTCACACGGCTTAAAATGGGCCATATTTCGGTCCGTAATTACGCGCCGAAGTGCGCAAATTACGAGCTGAAAGTGGCCCAGGCATTACGGTAATCCACAGTTCTCATAGAGCACTATGGATTACGTCTCCTCTACGTGCTCGGCGAATCCGCCAGGCAGGGAGATAAGTGACATGTGAATTACCAGCGGCGTGTACGCGCCTCTGGTAATGAATGTCTATGGGCCGGCGAGGTACCGACCCCCCGCTCGCTCCCCCGCTCCCGCCCCCGGCCACACGGCGTAATTGCGGGGCGTAATTACGCCCTGCATTTAAGCCGCGTGAACCTAGCCTAATGGTGAGGCCACACGACACAGTTGTGTTGGGGGCGCGTTGCAGGGGCGTTTATAGTGCCTCATGTATCATGCAGTTTTATTTATTTGAATGCTGCAGTCATTTCAGATCTGTTTATAGTAGTTATCTTACGTTTGTAATTGAATTACTATTATGTAACCATTAGCAAACTTTGTCATTTGATGTATCTGTGGTTTTTGATTAGTTAAATATATTTTTTCCAAAATAACAATGATCTGCAGAACACAGTACTTTATAGTTGTCTCTACCAGCCGTGGTTTAGCTACAACATTTACATTGCGGTCAAGATCAGTGAATGGATAAACCAATTAAGTTACGTGGCCAATGCAAGAACATGAAAAAGAAATCCTGAAAAAAGCATCAACATTAAATTGTGGTTCTGCCATAAACAAATGATGAAACGTGATATGCTCTGAAAACAAACCACAACGTCTGACCCCTAACTGCAGCTCTGTATACTAAGACTGCATTTTTTTGTGGTGTTTAAATGCAATTGATACATCACATGAGCTTTACAGCAAATTGTCATGCACAAAACGGAGCATGGCCAATAGCCACACTACACAACTTAGCCAGTTTGTGGTAAAAAGAGAACCGCTTTTCAAAAGCATAAAAAGACTATGTGGAACCCAGCGTCATACCTACACTATACTTATCTGCCATAGCATTAAAACCTAAGATTGATAGAAGCCCTTTGATTCAGAAGAACCACTGAGGCAGGGACTTTATAAGACCTCTGAATGGGTCAAATGGTATCTGTCACATTAGATAGACATTCGCAGAAGATCCTTAAGGTGCTCTCATATGACATTTTTTTCCAGTATATCCCACAGATGTTCCGATGAATTTGGAGGTCATATTCTGCAAATCATCTATGAACAATTTTTGCTCTGTGGCAGCAGTCATTGTCCTGCTGAAAGAGGCCACTGCCATTAACTAATACCCTAAGGCTGGGTTCACATGGCTTATTTACGGGGCCTAATTACACAACGCAATTAAGGCGTGTGCAAGGGCGGGGGCGGGAGCGGGGGGCCGACACCTCGCCGGCCCATAGACATTCATTACCAGCGGCGCGTATACGCCACTGGTAATTCATATGTCACTTATCTCCCCCCGCGGCGGATTCGCCGAGCAGGGAGAGGAGACGTAATCCATAGTTCTAAGCATTTTGGATATCCTTCCACAAGCTTCTCGCAATAGTTGGTAGGAATTTTGGCTCATTCCTACTGACAGAACTGGTGTCACTGAGCCATGTTTGTAGGTCGCCTTGCTCGCACTTGTCTTTTCAGCTTTGCTCATACATTTTCAATAGGATTGAGATCAGGGCTTTGTGGTGGCCATTACAAAACACTGACTTGGTTATCCTTAAGCCACTTTGTAACCAGTCTGGCAGTATACTTCGGGTCATTGTCCATTTGGAAGACCTATTTTCAACCAAGCTTTAACTTCCTGGTTGATGCCTTGACATGTTGCTTTAGTATTTCCACATAATCTTTCTTCATGATGCTATCTATTTTGTGAAGTACACCAGTCCCTCCTGCAGCAAAACAACCCCACAACATGATGCTGTCACCCCCGTGTTTCACAGTTGGGATGGTGTTCTAAGGCTTCTAAGTTTTTACCTTTTTCCTCCAAATGTAACGATGGTCATTATGGCGAAACAGTTAGATTTTAGCTTCATCAGACCACAGGACATGTTTCCAAAAATGTAGGTCTTTGTTCCTGTGTGCATTTGCAAACATTAATCTGGCTTTTATATGTTTCTTTTGCAGTAATAGCTTCTTCCTGGCAGAGTGGCCTTTCAGCTCATGTTGATACAGTACTAGTTTCACTGTGGATAATGACATAATCAGCTTCCGCCAGTATCTTCACAAGGCCTGTTTGCTTTTATTCTTGGGCTGATATGCGCTGATATGTCGGTCCAAAGTATGTTCATCTCTGAGACACAGAACCTGTCTCCTTCCTGAGCGTTTTGATGCCTGGACATTCCCATCTTGTTTGTACTTGCTTATAATTGTTAGTATAGATGAACGAGGCACCTTCAGGTGTCTGGAAATTGCATCCAAAGATGATCCAGACTTGTGCAAGTCCACAATTCTCTTCCTGATATCTTGGATGATTTCTTTAGACTTTGCCATGATGTTACACACAGAAGCAGTGTGTTTCTGTTGTGAATTAGAATATATCCAAAGGTATGTCTCTAATTAACTTAGATGTTGCCAATAAACCTACAAGAAGCTTCCAAAGACATGACAACATCATATGGGCTGTCCCAAAGTGTTTAAAGTAATAGTGTATGTAAACTTTTGACTTTGCAGAAAGTAATAAAAATGCTTTAAAAAATTCCCTCTCTCATTATTCTGGTATTTGGCAAATAATCTTAGTAATCCTAAGTGACCTAAAACAAGTAAGGTTTAATCTGATTTCATGTCAAATAGTGAGAAAAAACATGCATATGTGTCTTTTTATATAATGTAACTTCTTAGTGTATAGTGAAACTTCTGGTTTCAACTGTACGTGTGCATCTGTGTGCATGTTTGTATTTGCATTGCAGTCACAGCAGATCTGCACCTGCCTATTTATTTTACTTTGATAGGAGTCGTTGACTGTGTCTGATAAAACCAGATAAATAGTTTTTGCAGAATGGTATTGTTATTGTTAATTGACAGTAAGAATCTAAAAAGTAGTTTTTAAAAACTTGCATCCAAAAGCGCAGTGGCATTGGGATCCTAAATGGATCCAACACGTATCCAACATGCAGTTTAAGGTCAATGCTACCACATACTAATGAAATGTATGTAAACTTTTGACTTTGCAGAAAGTAATAAAAATGCCTTAAAAAAGAAATTCTGTCTCTAATTATTTTGGCATTTGGCAAATATAAATAATTTTGGTAACCCTAGTTGACCTAACACAGGTATGGTTCATTCTGATTTCATGTCAAATAGTGAGAAAAACATGCATAAGTGTCCTTTTCTATAGTTTATGTAAACTTCTGTTTTCAGCTGTATTAAAACAGTTAGTAACAGGGTTGTATGACTTCTATGGGGTGAGTGAAAAGTTAAAATAGTGAAATTATTATTATTAACCCCTTCCCGACATTGGACATACCCATATGTATCCATAGGTATTCCTGCAAATTGATGTATGGATACATCTAGAAGATCGTGCGGGCTCCCAAGCAGAGCCCGAACGTTCGGAGCATGGAACCAGCTGTATATCACAGCTGGCTTGAACTCACTCCGGTCGCAACCCATTAACCCCTGTCCAGAAAAAGAGTTATGACTTCGGTCACGCAGGTACATTGTGTAGAGTAGGTGGGTTCGCACAATATCATCAAAATGTGCAATAAGAACCTCAAATTTATAAGTATAGTGAATATTGCAGTAACACAATTTTAAATAAATACTACATGTTTGTATTCATCATTATGCCTGCATATTTGTGTTTAGTTTTATTAGAATATTATATATTAATTATTGGGTAAATATTACTAAATCTTAACAATTATTCTACTCCAACAAGATCACCAATTGTGCTCATGACCTTATAATGGTCTTCTAGCTGCAACCTGAACCCCCCTTAGCATATTGTAAGAAACAGCATAGCATTGTGCTGTGCCTATAGATCATTCGCAATGGCATAGTGCCCCCAAACAGCTCATTAATATAGTTTATATGTTCGCACACAAAATCTTAACACACACAAAGATAATGCAGGGCAATGGAAGCACGAGATAATGGATGCTAGTACTAAAAATAGAATACGTCAATCATGGGTTGAGATAGTGGCTGTTGCTATCGTCGAAGCTAATTGGAGTAGAACAGAAACTTTGCCTCACCATATCCAATACATTATAATGAATATATTGAACAATAATCAAATTCTATTCACAATTTCTTGGGTCACTGCTAACAACATAAATGGAAAATAGAGTAATAATGTGGTAAATAAATTGAAGCTAAAAATGCAAGGTGATTTGCATTTGTAAATATATGTTGCAGCATAAAACTAGGTCTCTTTTTAATATTCTGAACCAAACGTTCTGAAAATAAAGGTTAATGTGATGGATTTGCATAGCAGTGTTGCATTTACCAATTGGTGAAGGTTGTGAATTAGGTACTTTTGTCTTCTTAACTGAGAAAGTCCTTACAAGGGTGCGTTCACACGGCACTGACAAAATACCGGTCGGATTTTCCAACTGGTGTTTTGTCTTTTTTTGGCACCTAGGAGGACGGCTTTTGTCCACGGTTTGTGGATTCAAGCCATCCCCTTTCACAACCACATGTTCATGTTCTGCCCGAAATCCGGGCAGAAGAATAAACGTGTTTTAAGTTTCTTGGAAGGCCAGCAGTGTCAAAAACCACCCGGCGGAAAATCCGTGCAGTGTGGTCTGCTGCACAGATTTTCTATTTAAATCAATGTAAAAGGCTGACAGTCCATTTACAGACAGTCTGTAAGAACGTCTGTAAAACCAACTGAAAACCCATGGGGACACACTCTAAAAGTATTATTCAGACATGTTTTTCCCTAAAACAGCCCATGAAAATGCTTTACATGTGATTACATGTAAAGAGTTTTCATGGGCTGTTTTAGAGAAAAATATGTCTAAATAATAATTTTATAAGGACTTTCTCAGTTAAGAAGATATGAATACGTAAGTTGCAACCTCCACCAATTACCCTAGGAGAGAGTGGTTACAAAGAACTTTGGGTCCTGGTAAGTCCATTCATTACACCAACATTTGTCACAATGCAGTCCTTCATTTCCCTTTGGGTGGCACTGTACAAATACACTTGCTGCCAGGATTTTACTGTAGCTTACAACATATGGGACTCTGAATAGCTTCTTTAAGATGACTTTTTAGCTAAAATAGATTGACCAAACTATGTTTATTGGTACAATGCACTACCAACCTTTTGGCATATTTCATGTAGGCTAGTGTGTTATTCAATAGAGAAAAGGTATATGTTTCATACATTATGTTGTTTTTAAATTAAAGTCTGAGCTAAGGAACTACGTGCTATACAGTCGAGTCAATGCTTTTTCCTTAAGGAATAAAAACCAACATGTACCATCTAACTCCCTGCCCTGTTAGATATTATCCTGTGAATGCAGGAATGTCAGGCTTCATCAAAACTAGAATTTGTGAGGCTGATCTAACATTGCATACCACAGTAGTATATTTTCTTTGCGCTTTCTGTAGAATCTAACAGAAAAAGGAGATTCCAAAACTGTACTAGTGGATAGGTGTGATTTGGGGCCAAAAAACAATAAGCAATAGGAATGCAGAATACTGTACATATTTAGCAAAGATAAACTTGACAAATAAAGCACCATGATATTGTGGCACAGATAATTATCTCAGATTTTCAATGCTTTTCAATAGCTTTGTCGTGATCTAAGAACCGAACATGGTGTACCATGATATCCCGGTCAAGTTAAACTACATAAATAAAGCTTCCCATGCCCTATGTGAATTTAGTCTGAAAAGGGTTTTTAACTCTCCATGGATGCCATAAATGAGTCCCACACCTGTGTTAGAGATGAGGAACCCTGACCCTGTTCTGATTGGCGCTCAGCAAAAGAGTGGAAGGAGCTGCATCTATTAGATATTTAGGACAAATCCACATGTAGCAGATTGTTTAACGGAAATTTCTGTCCTATTACCTCAACGAGGCATCCCTGTGAAACAAAACCCAAGTCAGATGAACATGATGTTTACTTGTAAACGTTTCTGCAATAACTATATATACAGTTGAAACCAGAAGTTTATATACACTATATAAAAAGAGACATATGCATGTTTTTCTCACTATCTGACATAAAATCAGAATAAACCTTACCCGTTTTAGGTTAGTTAGGATGATCAAAATTATTTATATTTGCCAAATGCCAGAATAATGAGAGGGGGAATTTTTTTAAAGCATTTTTTATTGCTTTCTGCAAAGTCAAAAGTTTACATACACTATTACTTTAAACAATTTGGGACAGCCCATATGATGATGTCATGTCTTTGGAAGCTTTCTGTAGGTTTATTGGCAACATCTAAGTTAATTAGAGACATACCTTTGGATATATTCTAATTCACAAAGGAAACACACTGCTTCTGTGTGTAACATCATGGCAAAGTCTAAAGAAATCAGCCAAGATATCAGGAAGAGAATTGTGGACTTGCACAAGTCTGCATCATCCTTGGGTGCAATTTCCAGACACCTGAATGTGCCTCGTTCATCTATACAAACAATTATAAACAAGTACAAACAAGATGGGAATGTCCAGCCAATTAGCTCAATTAGGATTACCAAATTATTTATATTTGCCAAATGCCAGAATATTGAGAGCAAGAATTTTTAAGGCATTTTTATTGCTTTCTCCCAAAGTCAAAAGTTTGCTTACTTTTAAAATTTAATATTTGGAGCATTGCCCTTAAAACTGTAGGGCTTGGGTCAAACGTTTTGGATATCCTTCCACAAGCTTCTCAAAATTTAGTTGGTAGGGACTTTTGGCCCATTCCCCAGAAGAACAGGTGTAACTGGCCATGTTTGTAGGTCTTTTCGTCCATTGCCTTTTCAGTTTTGCCCATAAATTTTCAATAGGATTGAGATCAGGGCTTTGTGATGGCCACTCCAAAACATTGGCTTAGTTATCCTTAAGCCACTTTGTAACAAGTTTGGCTAAATACTTTGGGTCATTGTCCATTTGGAAGACCCATTTCTGCCCAAGCTTTAACTTCCTGGCTGATGTCTTGAGATGTTACTTCAGTATTGACACTTTGGTCCACATGTAAGAAATGGTTTTGGTCTAAAATTCACTTTTTCCCCCATTTCCCTTTTTCCCCATTTTATCCCCATGGGTTAAAAAAAGTGAGTTTTAGACCAAAACCGTTTCATACATGTGGCCCATAATCTTCTTTCTTCATGATGCCACCTATTTTGTGAAGTGCACTGGTCCCTCATGCAGCAAATCTACCCCACAACATGATGCTGCCACCCCTCGTGTTTCACAGTTGGGATGGTGTTCTTAGGCTTCCAAGCCTCTCCCTTTTTCCTCCAAACGTAACGATGGTCATTATGGCCAAACAGTTAAATTTTAGTTTAGTCAGACCACAGGACATGTCTCCAAAAATGTAGGTCTTTGTTCCTGTGTGCATTTGCATTAATCTATGCTACTTTTGGAGTAATAATAATAATCTTTATTTATATAGCGCCAACATATTCCGCAGCACTTTACAATATAGAGGGAATAAGCACAGACAAACCAGACATTACATTATAAAAAGCTACGTACAAATCAGACACGCGGTGGGCGGGCCCTGCTCGCAAGAGCTTACAATCTATTAGGGTGTATGGGTGAGACAAAGGGTTATAAGTGCTTGGTTTACAATGGTCCAGCCATGTTACATAAATATGGGGTAGTTATACATAAAAAGTGGAAATTTAAACCCGCCATGCAAACCATACATCTATATTTCAGATAAGTGCCTGTGGGTGCCAAAGTGCAGGAAGTGATGAATGTGTGACAGAATTTGGGGGGCTTAACAATTAGGGATCTTGATAGGCTTGTCTAAGAAGATGGGTTATCAGAGCACCCTTAAAAAATGCGAGGGTTGTGGGGTGTGCCTGATCACATGGGGTAACATGTTCCCGAGAACTGGTGCTTACGTGCGAAATCTTGTAGACGGGCATGGGAGGTTCGGATGAGTGAGGTGTGAAGTCTTAGATCAGTAGCAGAGCGGAGAGCCCGGTTAGGGTGGTAGATAGAGATGAGGGAGGAGATGTAGGGGGTGCACCACTGTGGAGAGCTTTATAGTTGAGAGTGATTAGTTTATGTTGTATTCTGTAATGAATAGGTAGCCATTGCAGAGACTGAAACAGGGTAGAGGCATCAGTATAGCGGCTGGAAAGAAAGACAAGCCTGGCTGCTGCATTCAGGACAGATTGGAGAGGGGAGAGTTTACAGAGAGGGAGACCGATAAGCAGGGAGTTAGAGCTTCTTCCTTACAGAGTGGCCTTTCAGTCTATGTTGATACAGTATTCGTTTCACTGTGGATAATGACACAATATTATCAGATTCTGCCAGTATCCTCACAAGGTCTTTTGCTTTTGTTCTTGGGTTGATATGCACATGTCAGACAAAAGCATGTTCATTTCTGAGACACAGAATCCATCTCCTTCCTGAGCAGTATGATGGCTGGACATTCCCATTTTGTTTGTACTTGTGTATAATTGTATTTACAGATGAACAAGGCACCTTCAGGTATTTGGAAATTGCACCCAAGAATGAGCCAGACTTATGCAAGCCCACAATTCTCTTCCTGATATCTTAGCTGATTTCTTTAGACTTTCCCATGATGTTACAAACAGAAGCAGCGTGTTTCTGGTATGCATAAAAAATACATCCACAGGTGTGTCTCTAATTAATTCAGATGTTGCCAATAAGCCAGAAGTTTCCAAAGACATGACATCATTATATGGGCTGTCCCAAATTGTTTAAATGCACAGTAATTCTAGTGTATGTAAACTTTTGACTTTACAAAAAGTAATAAAAATGGTTTAAATAATTCTCTCTCTCTCATTCCCTGGCATTTGGCAAACAAATAATTTTGGTAATCCTAATTGACCTAAAATGGGGAAGGTTTATTATTAGGTTTATATAATGATGGTCTGAGCACGGAGAAGCTGACCCCTCATCCCTTCAACGTCTGCAGCAATACTGGCAGCACTCATACATCTATTTTGAAATAGACAATGTCTGGATATATGCACTCAACTGGTCAATCATGGCGAGCCCTGTTCTGAGTGGAACCTGTCTTATGAAACCTCTGTATGGTCTTGGCCTCTGTGCTGCAGCTCAGTTTCAAGGTATTGACAATCTTCTTATAGCCTAGGCCAACAACTATTTTTTTTTCATATCCTCAGACAATTCTTTGACATGAGATGCCATGTTAAACTACCAGAGCCCAGTACGAGAGAGTGTGAGAGTGATAACAACAAATTTAACACACCTGCTTCCCATTCACACCTGAGACCTTGTAACACTAACAAGTCACATGACACCATGGAGGGAAAATGGCAAATTGGGCACAATTTGTCCATTTTCACTTAGGGGTGTACGTGCTTTTGTTGCCAGCGGTTTAGCCATTGATTGCTGTGTGTTGAGTTTTTTTGAGGGCACACCAAATTTACACTGTTAGGGTGCTTTCATACACAGATGCGTTTTTGTGCAGCAATGTACAGAATTAATTGCTGTGCCTTTCTGTACAAAAAACGCATCTGAAAAATGCATCGGAGATAAAAACCACGGGATAAACACAGCAGTTACATGTGACGGGCGTTTTAAAAATACTGTGCAGCAAGGGGACAGGCTACTGCAGTTAATTTGGTTGTGGAATAGCAAATTGGCTGCCTCAAAAAAACCCCCCCCCGAATCCCAAAAAGTGCATCAAAAACCCCACCCCAAAAAGTTTTGGGGGGGGGGACTGGGTTTTTGAAAAGCCACCCTCTATACAAGCTATACACATTACATTGTATCAAAGTATCAGATCTTCAGTGATGTCCCATGAAAAGATATCGAAGACAGAAGAAAAAGTGCAGTCCCCGGCGCTTGTCTATTCAAACCTCTGTGAGGCCCCCAGCGCTCCTCTATTCAAACGATTTAACAGCGATTTTTGCTGCGACGCACTGTGTGAAAACACCCTAACTTTCCAGTTTAGATGAGTGAAAGAATAAAGGCAGTTTAATTGCAGCACAGTTAAAACTGCACTAAAACTGTGCTGTGTGAAAGCACCCATAGGCTAGGCAGTGCATCTTGTTTAGTCAGAGGAAGAGGATCCTGTTGTTTAGAGTCCCAGCAAAAAGGGGTCACCTACCCACCTGTTTTCAGAGGAATGGGACAGGAAGAGGCAAAAGATCCACCAAGACGAATACTTACAGAGAAAAAGACAGAGAGAGAGAGCAAAGGTACAGAGTAGTAAGAAAGAGTTACAGCCAGATAGAAGTATATAGAGAGAATATGAGAGCTGGAGAGTTAGTGAGAGTCAGAGAGTTAAAGAGATAGTGGCATGTGCTGTCAGCCTGGTAGTTGTAAGACGTCAGAGAAGCTCAGGCCATAATAGCTGGGGAACATTGCACAGCGTCTGGTGGGCTTGCACGGGTAATTGGAAGAGAAGGCCCAGTTACATGCAGAGTTGGGGAGACCCATTTCCTGGAGAGAGAGTGTCATGGTAGCTGGTTAGAGGAGGGAAACTACATTTGGAGTTAAGAAAGGTCCTTCTCCTGAAGAGAAATATGTAACAGTCTAAGGCTATGTCTCCACATCTTCAGTCGTTTTTTCAGTGTTTTCCGTTTTTTCTAAAACTGCTGAAAAAACGACTGAAAACAGATCCCACAGACTTTAATAGTAAAAACATTCTGTAGTCTCAACAGAACATTTTTTCTGCTCGTTATTGTTGCTGGTTGTTTTTTGAAACATGTTGTAAAAAACAACAGAAAATTTACTACTGGAGTCTATGTAAAGCACTTGCCGTTTATTGCAGAAATCCACAGCAATTATAATGCTGTGCATTTCTGCAAAAAATGCGCCAAATACACTCAATAAACATAAAACGCCAAAAAAACTGTCTTTTTTTTTTCAGCAGCTCCTGACAGGCAGTGGACAAGAAACTCAGTTTTATGAACGTTTTTATGATTTTGTTTCCAGAGAGTTTTTTGTCCAGTGCCGTTCACATGGCGTTTTTGGATCTGTGTTGGATCCGAAAATTGGATCCAAAAACGCTGCAGCAATCAGATCTAAAATAGATCCAACACGTATCCAACATGCAGCTGTGTGTTTGGATGTGTGTTGGATGCAGCAGGATCACACCCTTTAATTTTAAATAGGGCTCCTGCTGCATCTTTCAGACCAAGAATTGACATGTCAATTCTTGGAACGGATCAAAAAGACGGATCCGAAAGACGCAGTGAGACGCATCGCCGATCACTCGTGTGAACGCCGATGCGTGTTTCTAATAAAAAGCAATTTAAATCACATTGCCCATTATTAGATACGTGCTTGGGTCCGTTTGGGGTCCGACAGACGGATCCAAACACGTATGTAAACATGAAGTGAAACACGCGTGTGAACATACCCTAATGCTGGGAAAGGACTGAAGGCAGTTCTGACAGTTCACAATGTGTACCTATACCTGTACAGTACTGTGTAACAAAGGAGTAGTGTGTAATCAAGTTGTGTACTATGAGGTATGTCTGTCCAGACCTGAAATGCTAAAAAGTCTCTGTGGTTACTTCCTTGCTAGTGCACTACAACTCCCAGCACACCACCAGTAGTTCTAAAAGCAATCAGGGCTGATACCTAGGTGCACCTACTGCACCAGCACCTCACATATTCATAAAACATTTGACTGTATATATCCATACAACATGCTGTTATGAAGTTATACAATTACAAGAACTGTGTCTACAACAGGGACGTACAAGCGATTAGTCTTGTCAAAATATGGTTTGATATTTAGATGTAACTCAATGAATCATCATCATTAGACCGGCTTTTTTGTTCATTACCTGCAAGATTAGGCTGCTGGTTGTAATTATATACACAGGAGACAAATATTGCAGTCTATCTTACGCAAACACATCAATAACAACATTATCAAGAAATCTCTAGGCCTTTGTTGATCATTAAAAATGCCAGATCACAAAACGTACAAGAGCAATCTTTCCAAATACCTCTTTTTTATCTGTGCTAAAATGAAGTTTAGTAGTTAAGAACACTTAATAAGGCAATCCCAGAAATGACAATTTGCCGGTGAGGGAAAGCGGCATTGTAAAATGCTAATTTTAATTAAATAATATACAGCAAAAATAGTAAAGCAGTAGAGTGCACTCTCTTGAACATGTTAATATGAACGGTTCAATGAGTTCATAGTGTAGATGGCATTTGCAATCAAAAATGCAGCCAGTGTTATTACCATTCAAAATATTAACCTTTTTATGCTCACATTTACTTACTGTTCTTTTCCCCTTGATCTCATCAAACATTCATGAAAAGTGACAACGACTCTGTGGGGGGTTGACGCCAGATATTGATACACAGTGAATCAGAAAGCATAGATGAAGTGGCTAGAAAGCTCCTTCCTATGCACAGCCTCATAGAAATGAAAGATGTGGCCGTTCTTATTCTACAGCAATGGCCCATACTTGTTAAATTTCACTCATTAAGAAGTACTCTCTATCCTTGCAAAGTAGCATCATTCATTTTTAGTGCTACTAGTTTCATAGACTTCAATAGAATTGTGCTCTTTGAAGTATGAATTTTTCTATTAAAGTGATATTTTTGATCCAGAACTCCAAGGCCTTATTCAATCAAGCTATTGTACTTTGACAGCTTTGTTGTCAAGGTCTACAATGCTCGACAATATACATATACACGCATAATTATCAAAAGGATTTGAAATAAATATCAGGGCACAATAAGGGAAAAAGACAGTCGTAGTGTGCAAGCAATGGATATGCAGCTTTATCTAAGCAGGAACAGTCGTATTATTAGCAAAACACGTGTAAGAGGGCGCACAAGATGAATATATAGCAGAATAGAAATGATCCACGATGCGAACATCTGGATACTTGTAAATTATGACACATATTCAGCAATCAAAGCGACTTCCTCAGTGCATTTCAAATGATGTACTGTGTTACAATCAAAGGGCTTTTAAAGCGCCTGCATCTCTCCATTTTATTTTTTATTTTTTTACATTTTACAGATAAGAGTCTACAACTGATATAGAGGCAGTGGATCAGCTGTATCCTTTCATCTCTGAGCAATATCCCACGTGCAGATATATATATATATATCAGCGCAGTAGAAACTAGATATCTTACACTTGTTACACGATAGCAGCAGGCAAATATTAAGGGTGATCTCAATCAGGCAGAGGGAAGCCACTGCCTATTTTAGAGAGAGCATATTTATCGCGTACAAATACTGTTCACTGCTTACAAAGTCGCTCATTTTGCTACAGCCAGGAAAGGGAAGCCATCAATCTTTTGCTGTGCCTTTCAAATCTTAAAGATGAGAACTGATGGTGAGGAAAAACATGGCGTGTTTCGGCCAAAAACTGCATGCATCACTCTGCACCATCACTCTACATTTTGACTCCTCTCTCTTTAGTGACATTCTGATATCAACCTCGCGTATCCTGAGCCATTTGTAATTGAACTCTGCCTGTCCTGACCTAGTGCCTGTTACTCGTTCACGATTGCATGCTGCCTGTCGTGACCTTTCGCTTGTGATCAGACCTTTCCTCTGCCAGATTCTTCTGCACCACACTTGCATGACAGCTGTCACTGCATAACCATGTTAGGGGAGCGATCTGTGAGTCCAAGCCCCCTTACAGGGGACAAGGGTGAAGACCAAGGGCTTCTTAACTCCACCCCTTACGCCAAACCCTCGAGTGACCCAGTGGATCCACTACCTGTTCCTTTTCCATCTCATTGCTTAGCTTTAAACATGTGGGTATGGTAAATAAAGACTATTACCAATTATATTGCTGCTCCAATTTGACTTTATTTCAGAGTTAGAACAGTTCTCTTGCTTGTTTACTCGAGCTGCCCTAGGTTACTGACCACCTCTCTCTGCTCTAGCTGCCCTGGCCTGGATCTTATCTTTCTCACTGAGAAAAATGTTAACCCTTTAGTTACTTAGCAAAGAGTGATCTGAAGCCTTGTGCTGTGAAGACCGCAGTGTGACACATATTTCTATATAAATAGACAGATGGGTGAATGTTAAAGAATCACTCTGCTTGCCTTGACAGTTTTCTCTAAAACCCAGCTCTACTAGGTCACATTTATAGCCAGCCATTCTGCTTGGAGAGTGTCATTTTATTTTCAAAACCCCTCCATCACCAATGTCCTTCTAACAGGCACAGCTAAAAATAGGAGCTGGAAGAGCTAAAAAGTCAGTCAATGCCGTAGAACCAACCACAGCCTGAATAGAAAGTGGAAGCTTGAAAACAGCTGTGAAGAGCGGGCTCTGTGAAGCATAAAGCATCCAGATGGGTACATTTCTTTAAAGAGTTTGTTCCAACAATGACTTCAACTATCTCCGTCAGTCCTATAGACAAGGAATAGACTGACTATGTGCATATGCGACTGCCACTCCATTCAGATGGAGGACTAAAGCCCACAGACCTGCATTCATTGAGTGTCCTGACAGTCAGACCTTGACTAAACATCAATTTATTGCCTGTTGCTTAGAGGGGACTAATCCTTATTTTGTCATACTGACTACACTGTGTGCAAAATTATTAGATAACTGAGTATTTTGACCACATTATCACTTTTCTGCATATTTTCTGTTACTGAGCTATTTAAACTTGAATACTTATGGGATTGAAGCATATCAGGTCATGCGTATTTATGTGATAAGGGGGATGTGGATTAAGAAGATCAATACCCTATATCAGGGTATGCATAATTAGTAGGCACATTGTTTTACTCAGGGCAAAAAAGAGATTTAACTGATTTTGGAAAGTCAAAAATTGCTAACAGTACATGCAGTACTCTTGAAATTGCTAAGATATGGGGCATGATCACAGAACCATCAAATGCATTTAGTTGCAAAATGTCAACACGGGCACAAGAAACTTTTTGAGAAAAAAAGACGCTTATTAACTGCCAAAGATTTAAAATGAATCAAACGTGAAGAAACCTGAAACCCATTAACCGCCAGTGCTGTCGCATTTCAGAACTGCAGCCTTCCTGGAGTGTCCAGACATACGAAGTGTTCAGTACTTAGAGACATGGCCAAGGTATGGATAACTGAAACCAGACCACCACTGTACAAAATCCTTAAGCTGAAATGTTAAGGCCAGGAAACACCTGAAGACAGATTTTTCAAAGGTTTTATGAAATTATGAGATGAGAATGACTCTTGACAGACCAGGTAGATGGGGCTGTGGCTGGATCAGTAATATGCATAGACCTCCACTTTGGCTCAAACACTAGCAAGGTGGAACCGGGGTACTGCTACGGGCTGGTATTAAAGAAGATAGTTAGTCCTTTTTGGTCCGAAGATGAAGTCGAAATAAGCTCCCAAACCTACTGCCAGTTTTTAGAAGACACTTTCTTTAAGCTGTGGTACCGGAAAAAGTTTGTATATTTAAAGAAAACCATGAATTTTATGCAGGACAATGCTCAATTGCATGCAACTAACTACTTCCCTGTGTGGCTAGCTAGTAGTGGCCTTAAAGATGAAAGAATAATGACCTAAACCTTATCGAGAACCTGTGGGCCCTTCTTAAATGGATGATTTACAGTGAATGATTTACAGTCAATAATTATATAGTTTGTAAGGCTGAAAAAAGACAGGCATCCATCCATTTCAGCCTATTGTCCTATAGTGTTGATCCAAAGGAAGGGAAAACCCCCATGAGGTAGAAGCCAAGTGTCCTCATTTTAGGGACAAAAATTCCTTCCCGATTCCAATTTGGCAATTAGAATAAATCCCTGGATTAACAACCCTTCTCCAGAATCCTAGTCACTATAACTTGTTATATTATTGCACTCTAGAATGCATCCAGGCCCTTTTTGAATTCTGTTAGTGAATTCACCAAGGCAAGTTGTTCGGCAGAGAGTTCTATAGTCTTGCTGCTCTTACAGTAAAGAATCCCTTTCTATGTCTATCTAGAAATGTTCTTTCCTGTTGGCGTTGCGGATGCCTCCTTGTCCTGGATACAGTCCGGGGTATAAATAGATCTTGAGAGAGATCTTTACTGTATATTGACTTTGATATATTTATAAATTTATATTATGTCTTCCTGAAGCCATCTTTTCTCTAAATTAAATAACCCTACTCTTGCTAATCTTTCTGGGTATTGCAGTCCACCCAGTCCTTTTATTATTTTTGTTGCCCGCCTTTGAACCTATTCAAACTTGACAATCTCATTCCTGTGCACTGGTGCCCAGAACTGTACACACTATTCCATGTGTGGTCTGACCAGTGACTTATACAATGGAGAATTATATTTTCATTGTGTGCCTCTATGCCTCTTTTAATACACGCCATGATCCTGCCTGACACTGGTTGATACAATTAACTTTACTGTCCACTAGAATACCAAAATCCTTCTCCATGTCACTTTTTCCCAGCATTTTTCCATTTAACATGTAATCTTGGAATGAATTTTTAATCCCCATGTGGATAACCTTGCATTTATCTGTGTTAAACCTCATCTGCCACTTCTCTGCCCAGCCTCCAACTTATCCAGATCCCTTTGTAATGAAACAGTATTATCTATCGTGTAGATAACTTTACAGAGCTTAGTATCATCTGCAAATTGATATTCTACTGTGCAATCCATGTGTAAGATCAGTAATGAAAATATTAAAGAGAATAGTTCCCAATACTGACCCCTGTGGTACCCCACTAGTAACAGGGATCCAGTCTGAGTATGTATCATTAATCAGCACCCTTTGTTTTCTATCACTGAGCCAATTACTTACCCACTTACAAATATTTGACCCCAGTCCAAGCATTCTCATTTTACTTACTAACCATTTAAGTAGCATCTTATCAAATGCTTTAGAAAAGTCTAGATATATGACATCCAGTGCCTCACCCCGATCCAGTCTAAAACTAGAATCCTCATAGAAATTGATGAGATTAGTTTGAAAGGACCGATCCTTCATAAACCCATAGATTAAGAAAAGGACAGACTCCATTGATGGCTTATGACTGTTACTGAAAACAAAGGTGTCTTTATTTGTCACTATTTTTAGACATTAATTTTTTTTACAAGTGTCAGAAATGTTTATTTGTAAATTTGAGTTGTTTGTTTATTATTCTCACTTAGGCTATGTTTACACGACTTAATTGCTGGGCACCTCGCCGGCCCATAGACTATCATTACCAGCGGCGCGTATACGCCGCTAGTAAATGACACGTCACTTATCTCCCCCCGCTGCGTATTCGCCAAGCAGGGAGAGGAGACGTAGAGACGTAATCCATAGTTCTCTATGAGAACTGTGGATTACCGTAATGACTGGGACGTATTCCAGTCCATAATTTGCGCAGTACGCTGCGAATTATGGACTGAAATACGTCCCATTTTAAGCTGTGTGAACATAGCCTTAAAAAGATGAAAATGAGTGAGATACAAAAATTTTCATTTAGTTGCATAATATTTCTGCATACTAATTGTTACCCAATAAGTATGTACATACAGATATTCTTCTAGGAAAGCCAACACCTCACTTTTACTTTGTAAATACTCAGGTTTGAGGTTTATTCATATTTTGAATTGACCAACAACACTATAGTTGTTCAATATTAAAAAAACAACGCTGAAAAATAAAAATTGCCTAAAAGTTGTGCACACAGTGTATACTTAACTAAGACATAACATAGGCATAAGCCTTTCAGTTTGCTTCTAGGACTCTCATCCTTATCCTTAACATACCAGGTGCTGGTACTCTGGAAACCTTAAACACAGTACATCACTTTGTGGACCTGGGTGGTACTACTGTTGGATTGCTATCTGATGTAGCTCTTTTTAGTATTTAAAGAAAGAGTATGAAGTAATTGTATAGCCCAATGTCATTATATAGCATCAAAAGGCAAGAAAATGCCAATAACCAAACCCCCCTGTACAATCTTACATTTCCCTGTTAGATAATAGATGCGTTACCTGCAAAAAGTCAGATACCTGCAAACAACTGACTACAGACTACAAATTGCAACTATGTCAATAGGAATGTGTTGCAGTGGGAAGAATTGTAAATGCCCATACAGGACATGTCTGCAAAAGCTGGCTTTCTCTTCAAACCTGCCACAGACATTAAATATTTTTTGACCTACAGTATTTTTCAGCCAAAAATTACTGATTCAACTGCAAGGACCCAATCAAAACAGTAAGGCTACATCTGCACAGCACAGGTTTTTGGTCAGATTTTTGGCGGATTCAGTTTTTAGAATCCGCCAAAAATCCAACCATAACCTGTGCCCCATAGACAGCAATAACAATTCTGTGCTGTAGTCTACACAGCATGGACTTTTTCTGATCGGTTTTGAAATCTGCAAGATTTTAAAACATGTCAGATATTCCACCGGATTACATTCAATGTGTCGGTTTTTGGACATCATTTTAACATATGCTGTGTAGACATAGCCTAAGAAATTAGCAGTTACTGCTTTTTTCTGCCACTTACGTCAGAGGACATCAGACAATGAGTAAGGGTATGTTCACACTGCATGTTGGATCAGTTTTGGAAACGAAAAATGCACCCAAAATCGCATCCAAAATGCATCCAACATGCCGGTGCATGTTTGGATGTGTTTTGACTGCGGCAGAAACACACCCTATAGTTTTAAATAGGGTGCTTGCTGCATCAAACGGATCAAGAATTGACATGTCAATTCTTTGAACGAATCCGAAAGACGCATGTAAAACCCGCATGGGCGATCTCTAGTCTGAACACCGATGTGTGTTTTACATTGAAAGCAATGCAAAACACATGGTACATTGTTAGATGCATGTTTGGGTCCATTTTGCGTCCAAAACACGCATCTATAAACGGATCCAAAAACTGATCCAACACACTGTGTGTACATACCCTAAGGCTATGTTCAAATGGCTTATCCACGGCGTAATTGTGGGGACGGATCTCGCCCGCAATTACGGCATGTGCCGTGCAGCGGGGGTGGTGGGGGCCGGCCCCATAGACATTCATTATCCACGCCGCGTATCCCACCGTGATAATTGACATGTCACTTTCTCCCCGCTCGCGAAATACAGCGAGCAGGGAGAGGAGACGGAATCCATAGTTCTCTATGAGAACTGTGGATTACCGTAATGACTGGGACGGATTTCAGCCGTATTTCGCGCAGTACGCCGCGAAATACGGAACGAAATCCATCCCAAAATAAGCCGTGTGAACATGGCCTAAGGGTCTAGTAGCCCCTGGAAATTACATTGTCAGATAAAGGTCACCTTTGATGTCTAAATGAAGGAAAACATCAATGTTTTTTCAAGCAGACTGAATTAATAATCTACTTCTGCATCTGCTTAGCAACTATACCATTTGGATTTTGGGCACTATGCTCTAAACACATTAGAACAAGCTGTGTCATTTATCATTTCTTACTAGAGGTCTCATTTCAGTGAAATTAGTCAAGATGTTACTGAAGGAAACACATCCTGGTTAACATGGCACATTCAGGCATCAAGCTCATTTTTCATTGAGACCTTTTTTCTACTTACAATAGGGAGACAGATCCATGGAGTATTATATAAGAAATTGCCTTCCATTATACATACATTACATCACAGAGAAGAAAGTGAACAGTTAAATTAGCAGTAATTGATTCTATCAGAAGTTCGGGAGAAAGAATCCACAGTGACTGTGTGCTAAATAGAATGTGGAATACCGAGCTGTTAATACAGTTAAAGTAACAAGTTTTCTTTGTTACAGAAATGAAGAAACTGCCATTATCACTTTAGTCTGCCTATGAATCAAATGAACCACTAACAATGGTCTGTCAATTGGAATTTGGTAGTTTCAAGAGCTCATCCAAATTAAAAGCTCATGTTTATAGCACATGAAGTGACAACAAAATGCACTCGTCAAATCTTGTCGAAAGCCAGCTACAGAACTTTAAAATGTAATTATTAGAAGATTATACAATGGCTCCAGTGCTTCTGTACTGTGTTTAATAAGCTGTACGTGAGATGTGTCAGAAATTAAAGAGGAATTTTATTACATCCCAGCACTGGGAAATGTGGTAGCTGATCTACAAATGAGTTTTAATTTAGCTGTGAAAATATATTATCTAAGCATTGTTACCACACCCCATGATTTCTTTTCCTCTAAAACAAATTAAATCAATTTGCAAGATAATATAAAGTTAAGGCTAAGTACACACAGCATAGGACAAAATACATTGGAAAACAATTGACTATACGGGAATCTGACGGCAAACCGACGGGACGCCGGTTAAAAACCTGAGCTGTATAGACTACAACATGGGTTTTTCATTGCTGTCTATGCAGAATGGTGTACCGTTGGATTCTTGACGGTTTCAAACTACTGAATCTGACGAAAATCCAATGGTATTCCTGTGCTGTGTAGACATAGCCTAAGGTTTTTGAAAAACAAACCTCCAATCTGTGTCTAGATACTTTTTTGATGAAGCTGTGAAACATTAACTATCAACAAAAAGTTAGACCTACCGTTCATGTTTTTAAAGATGTTGAGAATTGGGAGAATCTGGCGGTAGTAAGGTACTAGAGCTTCCCCCACCATCTCAGCAGAGACTACCAGGTGCTGAAGGACTTTGAGGGTAGTACAGATAACCTGACGATTACGAATGTTCAAAGCATCTGAAACAAAATGAATGGGTTATTATTTTAAACCCACATAAAACCAACTTGCATAATACACAGTTCAGTCACATTATTATGACCACTTCCTACTCCCATGTCATAAGCTGGCTTGGTCGGTACATAAGATGTGTGATAGGCTGCATACACACTCATTCATTGTTGCAGTCATTTATCAGAGTTGCAAAAAAGTGATAATTATTGGCTTTCCAGCCAATGGTGGTGGTATCTCTGAAACTGCACAGTTTGTGAACTGTGTGCTGCAAAAGTATTGCAAATGATGCAGCCAGCAATACCAAACTTTTGTATTGTGAATGGACCAACGGCAGCAATGCGAAGTGACGGGAAAACTGCAGAGTACCATGTGTCATTGATTTGAAGAGTGAACATTGGCTACTAAGGTGCGTGAGGAAAGAGTGACACTAGTGTTGATCGAACTGTTCTAGAAAAGTTAAGTTCTGGTAGAACTTCTCGAATTTTTAGAAATCGAACCGAACATTTTACAGTTCGTTCGAGTAAAGTTTTGGTTTGACACGCCACTTTCAGTTTAGTTTTCAGCGGCTTTCTGCACTTTTGGCGGCCATCCAATCACCTTTCTGCACTTTTGGCGGCCATCCAATCAGTGCAGAGCACAGAGAAATGTCATCGCTGAGGTGTAGGGCTCTCATTGGCTGCTAAAATCACATGACCATGCTATATATATTTCAGTGTATTGCCTTGTGAACACCATTTTCAGCTCACTCTCTGTACTGTACAGACTGCTCTTAGTTAGATAGCATTTTCCTCTCCATAGACATCAATAGTTAGGAAGTTTGGTATTGCTGGCTGTATCTTTTCCACACCCAGAAGATGTTATTTGGCGACATTTGCAGGCTCACATTACGCCTAACTATCATATACATGGATATATATTATACAGAGTGCTTGGATTTGCTAAATCATACTCAGTGCCCAAAAGTTAAGTTTTTGCAGTTTTGGGGGTTCAATAATTGTATAACACATGTCTTCAAATCTCATATGTGTCAAAAGGGCTTTTGGGCCCCTCAGGATGAAGGGCCCCATAGCAGTTGCTATAGCCGCACCTCCTATAGCTATGCCCCTGCCTACAAGCTGTCGTCATCTTTTCAGTTAGCCATTAAAAGGAATGAAGTATTATAGCCTCTCGATTTTTTTTCTGTGACTCTTAGGGGCCGTTCACACGGCTTATTCTGGGACTGATTCCAGTCATACTGCGCGCCGTATTTGCGCTGCAGTACGGCTGGAATGCATCCCAGTCATTACGGTAATCCATAGTTCTCATAGAGAACTATGGATTCCGTCTCTTTTCCCCGCTCAGCGAATACGCCGAGGGAGGAGAAAGTGGCATGCACATTATTTACGACGTGTACGCGCCGTGAATAATGAATGATGTCTATGGGGCCAGCGAGCTGCCGACCCCCCGCCCCCGCTGCACGGCAGCCGGCGTAATTGCGGGGCGAAATCCTTCCCGCAATTACGTCAGCTTTAAGCCGTGTGAACCAGGCCTTAGGCTATGTTTACACGGCTTAAAATGGGACGTATTTCAGTCCGTAATTCAGTCCGTACTGCAAGAATTACGGCTGGAATATGTCCCAGTCATTACGGTAATCCACAGTTCTCATAGAGAACTATGGATTACGTCTCCTCTCCCTGCTCGGTGAAGCGCCGCTAGTAATGATAGTCTATGGGCCGGCAAGGTGCCGGCCCCCCGCTCCCACCTCCGCTCCTGTCCCCATCGAAACGGCGTGTGAACATAGCCTTAGAGCCAAATTTTCTTCCCTAAGTTGTTCCACATATCCAGTTTACTGTTATGGATGGTAATTAGAGATTCTCCTCACCTGTACAGGTAAAAAAATTAACCCGAACATCTTCTCCCATAGACTTTAATTGGGTTTGAAGTTTGCGTTCGAGTTCGAATAGAACTTCGAACTGAACTCACAAAAGTTTTTTTTTTTTTTTTATAACTGTATTTTTATTAAAGATTTTCAGAATTATTTTTCACAAAACAAAAATGGTCAATACGAATATTACAATATCGATTACCAAAGGTAGATACTGTATGGCTTACTAAACAACAAAAGTATTAGCCGTTCACGAGCATGGAACATTATTCAAGCGAAGGTATACACAAAAATATACTCGAGTATAGGTATAATCATCACGTGAAAATCTTACGTTTCTGTCAGGAGTACAATGTTGGGAACAATATGGAGAAGCAGCAACAGGTAGCTGCACATAAACTAGATATAGGACATATAGACAAACAGACAGACAACAAGACAAGACGGGAAGGAAATACGAAGGGAGAGAGGGGGGGGCGATTAATAACGGACATGCAAAGATAAATAAAGGCATATTAACCCGTAGGATACGAAGGTCAATTACAAAGTGGCATATGGCGACCAAGCAATGCGGGTCATAAGAGGCACCCAACATAGCTATAGAGCAAATAACAGAGGAGAGGGAGAGGGGGAGGGAAAGCTACTCTGGGTAGGTTATGGTAACCTAAGACTGCAACTGGGCCCAGTGGGAGACCCATGGTTTCCAAATCGCGTCATGCAGATCCAGTTTGTTGTGTAAGCAAGAGGTAAGCTTCTCTATGCGCTGCACTTCGCAGATCCTTGTATGTAGGTCGTGCAAGGAGGGGGGGAGAGTCTGCTTCCAGAAGGCCGAAATCAGGCACTTGGCGGCCGTAAGGATGTGTAGGAGCAGTTTGGCCTCCATTTTCGAAAAGCCTCTTGGAGGGATGTTTAGTAGGTATAGAGATGGGTCAATCGGGACTCTACGGCCGAATGTCCCCGCCAGGACCCCGCCCACCCGTGTCCAGAACAGTTGAATAGTGGGGCAATCCCAGAATATGTGAGTCAATGACCCCGCGGCAGCTCCACACCTCCAGCAAGCTCCTGAAATCGCCGGGTTGAATCTGTGGAGCAACTCCGGAGTATGATACCAATGCATTAGGAGTTTTTACTGATTTTCCTTATAGGTTATACAGGCAGATGAAGTAGCTGCCCTATGCCAGATAACCTGCCAGACGTGATAGGGAAGTTTACGTCCCAGAAAGGCCTCCCACTTGTGCATGTATGGAAATTATGCTCAGCTTCTGGGGTAAGATCATTCAGTATAGCATATATCTGTGTAATCAGGCCTTTGGACATGTGCCCCCACTTGCACAACCTCTCAAAGGGGGTGGGGATCGAGAGTGAGGTTCCACCCGTAAGAGCCTGCATTAGGTGTTTAATTTGGAGATACGAAAACTGCGCCCTAGATGGGAGGTTGAATTTTTCGGAGAGTTCCGCGAATGGAATGAGTTCCCTGGTACGGAAGTGTGCAATGTCTGCAAACCGAAACAGACTATGCTGTTGCCAAGGTGTTACAAAGGCGCCAGACACACTAGCAGGCAAGAGGGGTGTAGAGAAAGGAGGACATTGGAGATGCCTTAGAGGCCAAGGGGAATCTAGCCCGACAGTACCTCCAAACGGATCTAGTAAACTCTATTGGGCCAGGCAAGGGCCCCAATCTTGGGATGTCCTTGGTATGCCATGGAAACATATTGGGGTGGAACGGAGCCAACCATAATTTTTTAATTTCCATCCATTTAGAGAATGCTGCCAGGGTAGACCACGCGGGGATGATGTGCAAGTGTGTTGCCCAATAATATTTCAGAACATTAGGGGCCGCCAAACCACCCCTGCTCCTGCCCACCATTAGCACATCTTTGGCGATCCTGTGCCGACCCTGGGCCCATATAAATTTAAATATAGCTGATTGTAAGGATTTTAAGGCATTGAGGGGGATCGCGACGGGAAGGGTTTCAAAGAGGTAGAGGAGTTTGGGCAGGATAGACATTTTAACCGTGTTAATGCATCCGATCAAGGAGAGTGTCATGGTATGCCATTTAGTCAAGAGGATGCGAATATCTTGGAATAGGGGAGGGAAGTTTGCCCGGTATAGGAACTTATAGTTCTGTGTTAAATTGACTCCCAGATATTTTAAAGAAGAAGATTGCCACTTGTATCGATATTGGGTCTGCAGACCATACAGATTGGGGTGGGTTTTTAAAAGGGAAAGGGGCCCTTGTCTTGGTTGCATTAACTTTAAAACCCGACACCGTACCATATTCTGCCAAGAGAGTGTGCAAGCTAGAGAGCGAGGGGACGAGGTTGGTGAGTGTCAATAAGACATCATCCGCAAAAAGGGATAATTTAAATTCCTCTTTAAAACAGGGGAATGCCATATGGGGGGTGGAGCGGTGCAGGAGCAAAAGGTTCCAAAGAGTATAAGAGGAGGGGGGGAAGAGGAAACCCCTGGGATTTCCCCTTTAAAAATTTTTAAAGGCTGAGTGTCACATGTGGCAATTTTATAAAAATGAAGGGGTAGGTAAAGGGGCTCCCCACGCTCCTAGAACATTTTGGTGTGAAAAAGTTTTAAAGGTTTTAAAATAAAAAGGGGCCCAACTAAGGCGGTCAAAGGCCTTTTCCGCATCAAGGCTAAGAAAATAAGGTCTTTTTTTTTGGGGGTTCGCTATTTAAATCAAATCTATTGCTCACGGGGTTTGTCCCCCCCTGGCAAAGGGACAAAGCCACTTGGTCTTTGGGGCCCCTTTGGGGGGTACCCAAAGCGTTCAGGTTGGCCAAAAGTTTTAAAAAAAATCTTGTGCCTGAATTCAAGGGGCATAGGTCTTAACTTGCACACTTGAGGGGGTCCTTCCCGGTTGGGGATAAGGGTGAGTGGGAGGGGAAAACATCTCAACGGTATTTGGGGGAAACCCCCCAAGAAGGTTTAAAAAGCGTAGCATCGGGGGCCCGTTCCTGTGTGAAAGTCTTGTAATAGTGGGAAACCCCTCGGGACCGGGGGTTTCCCGTCGGGGGTTCTTTAAAAAATTCAGAAGCTCGTCCAAACTGACCCGGGAGCCAAACTTGTCAGCCGACTCCCGCAACCCCGGGGGGGAGCAGGGAAACTAGGAAAGTGTCTATTTTTGCTTTAGTTTAAAAGAGGTCCGGGGGTCGGGGAGAGAGTAAAGCTAGAAAAGAAAAGACTGAATAATCCCCATAGCCGCGGGTGTAGTTAAGGTTTCAAATTTGGGCCCCTTTCAAGGCCGCGGAACCAAAAAACTTTCCTCTTTTGAGTTTTCCTGCCAGGAAGATGCGCCTTGTTGCCAAATTCGTAGAATTTCTGTTTGGAATAGAGCAACATTCGCTCAACTTTCCTTAGTGCTAGATCTTTTAAACGGGATCTGGTTTCCACAATAGAGCGCAGGGTACCTATATTTGGTCTAGAAAACATCAAGGTCTGTAAGGACTGAAGGCAACGCTGCAGGGTCTGGGCTTGAGCATCCCGTTTCAGTCTGGCTCCTAAGGAAATACACTTTCCTCTAAGGACAGCCTTATGAGCCTGCCAGAGGGTCGAGATTGACGACTTTGGATTTCGTCCCGAAGATCCGGCCTACGTAGCATGGAGTCGTTCAGGCGCCAATGACAGGATCGTGTGCAAGGGGTCCCGGTTTTAAGGAAAAGCGATACTGGCACATGATCAGACCAGGAGATGTGACCAATCTGCGCATCTGACATAATTCGCAGGAGCGGGGTATTCCCAAAAAATAAATCAATTCGGGAGTGGGTCTGATGTGGAGGGGAGTAGAAGGTAAAAGACCGGTCCGTAGGGTGATTTATCCTCCAAAGGTCAAATAAACCATGCTTCCTGACTAATTTACGCAGAGCCATAGCAGACTGAACCAGGGATCTCGCAGGTGGTTTCCCCTGAAGGGAGTGCCTATCCATAGTTGGGGAAAACACCAGGTTAAAATCCCCCCTATCAAAAGTGCCCCAGGAGGGAGCCTGGACAATTTAGCAAAAACTCGTGTTAGAAAATGAATTTGAGAAGAATTAGGAGTATATAGGTTACACAGAGTAAGCGGGGTCCCGTGCAGAATGCCCTGGAGTATTATATAGCGTCCTAGAGAATCAATGTCCGAGTGGGTTATCTGGAGGGGGCACGCGGCCGAGATGAGGACAGCAACACCGGCTTTCTTCCGGCCACTGGAAGCAGAATAAGCGATAGGGAATGCAGCTTTGGCAAATTTAAAGGAGCCCAGCGAGTCAAAGTGAGTCTCCTGGACAAATGCTATGTCCGCTTTCAATGTGCGGAGTTCGCGTAGGAGGAGACGGCGCTTCACATTGGAGTTTAATCCTTTTGCATTAATGGTTACACACGTGACCATTATTGCCGTATATAGAAGGATGACACAAAAGGAGAACAGGACAAGACACGTGACAGGGGGGTGCTGAACAAAAAATCAAAGTGAAGTACACTCAACTAAAACTAACGTATTTGAACAACCCGTGAAAGAAGGTCAAATTAGACTATTCAACTACGTCCACCGGGTAATGGGGGGTGAGGGTAGATGGTGATTCGCTCTAACGATCCGAGCACCACGGACCCTCAGTCCTCAACACCAGGAAAGGGGATGAGCTAAACCTAAGACACAAGGCTCAACCCCTAAAAGGAGAACAGTGAGTGCATAATGTATGCTGTCGCACTTGAAAGTAACCTAAAAAAGATAATACAATGAGCTAGCAATAAAGGCGCAACCAAGCCGCCCAGAATGCAGCGGAATGACACAAGCCCAAAGGACTCATGTCTAACATTAGTAGACTAGATCACAACCTAGAGAGGAGGAAAAAGAACATTTTAGGCAAACCCAAGAGTCCTCTAATCAGAGTTGGTGAGACGGGGTATGCGGGAGTCTGCGACCCACAGGGGCCTCGTTGGTCGGACGATGTTTTTTCCGCGTAGAATGTTGCCATATTGGCAAGTCGGGGGGGGGACAGAATGTCCAAGTCCCAGTCGGGCAGTTGGGATACTGGGATCTGAAGGAAATCGCAAAACGGTTGCAGATCGTCCTGTGTTTTCAGCGTGGCCGAGCGACCATCCTTCCTGGCCGTGAGGGAGAACGGGAAATTCTAGCGATACAGAATTTGGCGATCTCTCAGAATAGACAGGAGCGGTTTCAGGAGGCGCCTTTTCTGCAGAGTCACCCATGAGAGGTCCTGGAAAAGTTGTATTGTTGTGCCCTCGTGTTCCAGTGTGCGCATGCCCCGGGCTTTCATCATGATACGTTCTTTGGTTATGAAATCATGAACACAGCAGATTACATCACGGGGAAGGGGCGAGGACCCTTTTGGGCGGAGTGCTCTGTGGGCTCTGTCCAGCTTAATGGAATGTGTGGGCTGCTCACCCAGGATCTTGTTGAAGATGGCCCCTAATCCGAATGTTATTCTGGCACCCCTTGTTGTCAAGATCTTCAACATGCCTACCCAGATCACGTATTACCGACGCTTGGGCTACCAGTGGTGGGTGTAGGGTAGATAGATAGCTTTGAGTAGCCCCCTGAGCCTGATCTAGCGAGTCCACTCTGTCAGTAAGATGTACAATGTCCTGCCGTAGTAGTGAAATCTGCTTGCAGGTATCTTCGACCTTAGCTATTAAGGTTTGGAAGTCCGTTTTTGTCGGCAGGAGTTGAAGATGGTGGGTCCTCTGCTGAAAATCTAGTGGGAGCGATGGCGCTTGGATCTGAGGGGCCAGAAAAGAGGATTGGGTATCTGGCTGGCGGCCCGGGGGACTGGGAGATGGATGGGCCCACTGAGTCCCCTTGAGAGGCATCCCACAACTGTGGGGGAGAAGGTGATCGCCCTCTTTGAGGCATCTCCCCAACTGGTGACCCTCCAGCAGCGGAGTAGTGTCCATTACTCGAGTGGAGGGACCCCTTGCCAGCTATCATCTGCTGTTGGTGGGGCTCCTGGGGGCCCGAGAGTGGTGATTGCGCATAAGGGGGCATCCTGAAGTCGGGGTTCACCCCGGCAGCTATCATGTCCAGATTGCCTGGAATGGAACTGTCAGACCCAGGTGAGGGGCACACACCAGACAGGCTTGGTGGATGAGAGACTAGCATGGCGCCCGGCGCGCAATCACTGCGTGGAGCCTCCGCGGCCAAGGTGGCGTCTGTGCGTCCCTGAGGAGGAAGAGTGGGGGGTATAATCGCAGCCGGAATGCTGTGGCCGATATCCCCGCTGCAGGAGCGGAGCACAGAAATTTCTGTAGTACGGGGGGGCTGCAGGGATGGGGCCGCCGCGGGATCAACTGCCGGGAGCACAGTCACCGATGGTGCGTCCCCTTGACTGAGGGGATTCCTCTGCAATGTAGCCACCGAGATAGAAGGTGAGCTCTCTGGGCCGGGGCCCAAATGCAGGGAGTCCCTTATTCGCGTGGGCCTTACCGCATCCGTCGCTGTAGGGCCGGGGAAGTCCAGGCTGGGCTGTAAGATGGCGGCGGCCGCTTGTTGCAGGGACGCGCGGGCCAGGGAGTCAGGCAGGGCACAGACCTTACCCGATCCATCGAAAGCGCCGAAGACCTCAGGCTCCTGGGAGATAGGCGGCAGTGAGGCTGGTAGTTCGTCCGGTGTGCGCCGGGACCTCCGCTCTCCTCCAGCTGTGAGCTTGTTGTCGCCTGTCAAAGATGGCGCCGGGCCCTCTGAGGGGCTGCGTCTTCCCGCGCTCCTTGTTATGAAGCGCTCTATGCCCGATCCTGGAGTCGGAGGTATTAGGGCAGCACCGGGTGTTCTCTTGGGCGTCCTGGTACGACTTCTCCCCATCTAGAGTGCGGATGGAGCAGAAAAGTAGCAGAAATTGGCGGCTTGGTAGCGGAGCTCCTTCAGTGTGCAGCCATCCACTGAGCTCTCCAAGCCACGCCCCCCCTCATCTGTGGGACCACTTTGATTTTCATGATTGTTCTATGGATCCTCCACCATGCACCCTCCAGCAGCTGTGAAGTGCATTGCAGTCAGCATGGCTCCAGATACCAGGACATTAGTGAGTCACTTGCAGCTTGTCTATCAGTTATTTGTGCTGCACACAGTAATTACTCTGGATTTAAACTGGTGGTCATAATAATGTAACTCAACTGGATGTATACATAATACATATAAAAGTAAAATAAATAAGTAATATAAAGATCAACTTGAAATATATACTGTAGCTTAGCCAGAGGCCTCAATGAACTTTAGAAAAAAAGAAAGAGCATCTTGAAAAGAGCTGGGTCAACATTAGAAGATCAACCCAGTGCTGGTCAGTACTGTTCACATTTTTGAATACTAAGGAAATATAAAACATATAATACTTACAGTTGGAACCAAAAGTTTACATACACTATATAAAAAGACATAAATGCATGTTTGTCTCACTATCTGACATGAAATCAGAATAAACCTTACCTATTTTAGGCAAGGCATTTTTATTACTTTCTGCAAAGTCAAAAGTTTCCATACATTTCATTAGTATTAGGCAGCATTTCCTTAAACTATATGACTTGGGTCAAACACTTTGGATATCCTTCCACAAGCTTCTCACAATAGTTGGTAGGAATTTTGGCCCATTCCTCCTGACAGAACTAGGATAACTGAGCCATGTTTGTGGGTCGCCTTTCTTGCAACTGCCTTTTCAGCTTTGCCCATACATTTTCAAGGCTTTGTGATGAGCACTCCAAAACATTGACTTGGTTATCCTCAAGCCACTTTGTAACCAGTTTGGCAATATGCTTCGGGTCATTGTCCATTTGGAAGACCCATTTCTGCCCAAGTTTTAACTTTTTGGCTGATGTCTTGAGATGTTGCTTCAGTATTGGCACATTCTTTCCTCATGATGCCATCTATTTTGTGAAGTGCACCAGTCCTTCCTGCAGCAAAACAACCGCACAACATGATGCTGCCACTTCCCATGTTTCACAGTTGGGATGGTGTTCTAAGGCTTCCAAGCTTCTCCCTATTTCCTCCAAATGTAGTGATGGTCATTATGGCCAACAGTTAAATTTTAGTTTTGTCAGACCACAGCACATGTCTCCAAAAATGTAGGTCTTTGCTCCTGTGTGCATATGCAAACATCAATCTGGCTTTTATATGTTTCTTTTGGAGTAATGGCTTCTTCCTGGCAGAGTGGTCTTTCAGCCCGTATTGATACAGTACTCGTTTCACTGTGGATAATGACACAATCATACCAGCTTCCGCCAGCATCTTCACAAGGTTTTTTGCTTTTGTTCTAGGGTTGATATGCACATGTTGGACCAAAGCACATTCATCTCTGAGACACAGAACACATCTCCTTCCTGAGCGGTATGATGACTGGACATTCCCATCTTGTTTTTACTTGTGTTTAATTGTTTGTACAGATAAACTAGGTACCTTCAGCTATCTGGAAATTGCACCCAAGGATGAAACAGACTTGTGTGAGTCCACAATTCTCTTCCTGATATCGTGGTTGATTTCTTTAGACTTTCCCATGAGGGTGCACACAGAAGCAGTGTGTTTCTGGTATGAATTAAAATACATCCACAGGTGTCTCTCTAATTAACTCAGATGCTGAGAAGCTTCCAAATACATGACATCATCATATGGGCTGTCCCAAATTGTTTAAAGGCATAGTAATCCAAGTTTATGTAAACTTTTGACTTTGCATAAAGTCACTTTCTCTCTTGATTCAGGCATCTGGCAAATATAAATAATTTTGGTAATCCTAATTGACCTAAAACGGGTAAGGTTTATTCTAATTTCATATCAGATAGTGAGAAAAACATGTGTGTGTGTCTTTTTATATAGTGTAAGTAAACTTCTGGTTTCAACTGTATATGCCTGCATTGTATCATTTTATATGAGTACTAGACTCAATTTTTTTTCAATGCTGTCAAAACCAAATATTTTCAGAATGAAAAATCAAAGCACAGGCATCACTGTTTAATACTCAAAATGACTAATATTCAGTCTGCTATCTTCTACTCTGTATAGGTGTTTGATATTTCCTTACTGTAGAGTAGCTTATCACAGAGCATCCATTTATGTCTCTCTAACAGTTCACTAATAATTGTGAACTATGGAAAGCATTTGCTCCGTCCCTTACATGCAACCCAATAGATAGTAGGATGCTGCTTTTAGGGGTGGCACTGAGCTCTCTTACTTACCGGGATTCTCGGTCCTACTTGGACCGTTGAATGAGTTCTACATACAGTTTATCTGTATGTGTGTCTTATATTAAAAATAATGGTCTCTAGACTATGGATATATTTACTGTAAAAAGGCAAAAAGGGCCATGATTGATGATCGATACCTCGGTGAGATAAGCCAGCAGTTTTGCATCAGTAACCCTAGGTTACTAACACTTTATAAATTTTTGGCATAGCTGCTAATCTGGATTGGCTTACTGGAGTGGCCAAAGTTATGATTGGGTGACCACTCCCAAGTTCCAGGTAAAGCTAGTGCCAGGCCCTCTAAAGGTAAGGCTTGCAGGTTAGCAAGGGGTTGTGGTTCCTGATCTGGAATTGAATTAAACTGCTGCATTGTGGTTTGTGTAGTTGCTACAGTATCAAGACCATGATCTTCCACATCCTGGCAGGTGAAACCCGGAAAGACAATGGGGCAGATTTATGAAAAGTGTCTTACTTTTAGACAGTGTGAAGTTAGACTAGACAGTTTTATAATGTGCCACATTTATTCATAGGGGGGGGGGGGGGGGGGGGGGGGGGGGGGGTTTGATAAATGTAGTTCAGGTCAGAACTGTCTAGTCTAACTTTGTACCACAATTAAGTTGTCTTACTTTCACATCAGAAATTCCGACAAAATCTGGACGCATTTTTTTGTCGCGCTTAAGACACGCCCCTTTCCCCCATGAAACCACGCCCCCTTTTATGAGGTCACACCCCTTTTGTCGGACAAGGCGCAGAAGCATCTGAGATTGTCTAAAACACATAGTAAATGTGGCGAAAAGCTGGTTTCTAGCGCAAATGGAGCCAGAATTCTGGCGCAACTGCTTTGATAAATCTGCCCCAATGAGTCTATTTTGTCTCACGTGGACTGTATAATTTGTGTGTTGCCAGCTGAGTTCAAACCACATTCTTTTGTAAGTAAATGGAAACCAGAGACTGTTTCCAAGGCTACCATTGAGCTGATCCCCAAGATATATTTATCAAATGTGTTTTATTCATCAGTAAAGTGGTATTCTATTTCACAGCGCTGTACAAACATTGTTGTTACTCACATTGGAGCATGCCCCTATTGGAGCTAACAATCTACATTTCACATTAGCCTATCAATTTGTTTTTTGAAGTGTGGGGAAAACCAGAGTACCCAAAGGAAACCCACAAAAACACAGGGAAGACATACAAACTTCATGAACATGAGAGATTTAAACCCTGGACCCCAGTGCTGCAAGGCAACAATGCTAACCACTGAGACACAATTGTACACATATACAGTATATACACACACATACATATGCCAATAGATGTCACATGCACACACATATATACAGCAGGTGAAATAAGTATTAAACACCGATTTTCTCTGTAAATATATTTCTAAAGGTGCTATTCACATGAAATTCTCACCAGATGTCAGAAATCAACCCATTCAATCCACACAGGCAAATAAATCAAACCATAGATGTGCATAAATTATGTGTAATAATAAGATATGGCACAAGGAAAAAGTACTGAACACTGAAATGTATTTAATACTTGGTACAAAAGCCTTTGTTGGTGATGACCACTTCAAGACGCCTCCTATATGGAGAAACGAGTCGTATGCATTGCTCAAGTGCTATTTTGGCCCATTGTTCCAAACACTCTTCAAACCATGAAGGTTCTGAAGGCTGCTTCTAGGAACTAGGGCTTTCAGTTCCTTCCATAGATTTTCTATTAGATTCAGGTGATTGGCTGTGCCATTCTAGCAGGTTTTTTTTATTTCTCTGAAACCAATTGGTAGTTTCCTTGGCTGTGTGTTTGGGATCATTGTCCTGCTGAAATGTCCACCCTTGTTTCATCTTCATCATCCTGGGAGATGGCAGCAGATTTTTATCAAGAATGTCTTGGTAGATTTGTCCATTCATCCTTCCATCAATTATATGAAGTTCATGCATACAGGCCATGGAGATTGAGTGCATTACTTATTACTTAAGAATTGTACTTGCTGATTCCAGGTCTTTCTGTAGCTCTCAACAGGTGGTCCTTGGCTCTTGGATAACTGTTCTCGTAATTTTTTTTACTCTCTGCCTGACATTTTTAAGGAAACACCTGGTCGTGCCAGTTTATGGTGAAATGAAAATCTTTGCATTTCCGGATTATGGCCCCAAAAGTGCTCAATGGAGCCTTCAGTAGTGTAGAAATTCTTCTGCAGCCAATGCCATCAGTATGTTTTGCAACAATAAGGTTGTGAAGGTCTTGGGGCAGCTCACTGGTTTTACCCATCACGAGATATTTCTTATGTGGCACCTTGATAATGAGACATATTTATAGGCCATCAATTGAACCAGCTGATATTATTTTTCACTAAGTGGCAAGAGTGCTTTCTAATTACTGATAGATTTCAGCTGGTGTCATGACTTTCCATGGCTTTTTGCACCTCTCTTTCTTCATGTGTTAAATACTTTTTCCATGTGTCATTTCTCATTTCTACACACTACTTAATTTATGGACATCTGTGGTTTGATTGATTTACCTTCATGGCTTGAATGGGTTGTTACTGACATCTGGTGAGAATTTCATGTCAATAGTACCATTAGAAATATATATTTCTAATGGTAAGGCTTTTTATTTATTTTTCTGAAAAGTAGATGATGTAGTAATGATCTGTTGCCAATCAAATAGATCTTTAAAAAGGCACTTAAGAAATTTGCGAGCCAGATTTATAGCCTTCCCTATGGATGCAAATCAGTGTACATGTTTGAACCATAACTAAAGATGGACACTGAGTTAAATTTATAATGTATCTAAAATTCACATTAATCCATACTAGCCATCAAACAAGCTTTATCTATAACATATAATGCAGTTCAGAAAACAAAGCTGTTGTGCTTGTCTTTATAAGATTGTTGTCTCTGTTCACACTGGCATCATGGTTTCTGATGGTTTATAATGCAGCCATGACAGTAATGTTGAATTCTTTTTTTTTTAAGATAGACACGAATGAATCCTGACAGAGCCCATTGAATTATAATACGGTCTGTCAAAATTACCTGAAATCCTGATGGACTCGCACTACCACCAACGTAAAAAGAGCCGAAGTAAAAAGCTTTTCTAAATTGTAACATACATTAGGCTCAATGTCAACATTTGCAGCACCATCTTTCTTTGGAACCTGCTGCCTTTACCTTTTCTCATTTGTAATTAGTAGCAGGATGCACAGGGCAAGCACTCCTTCTGCAATCATAGCATGTCATGCTTATTGATAGAGACACCAGATGCAGAATATACATTAATGCAGGCGGCGTCCATATCCATAAGATATTGATAGAAATTGTTTTGTAAGGAAACACAAAAGTAACGCCAGATTAGATGCTGCAGTAAATGAATGATGCATTATGTAAGGCATCTTGCTTTAAATCATACAAAGTAATTAATTAATTATAGGTAATACTGTATAATTAAAGCACTAACTGCACAATGAAAAATCTGCACATTCATTTCAGTCTGTGTGACCTCTCAACTCTTTCAAAGCAATTACAGTGAAAATGTTTTTACTTCACAATGAAGTTTTTTTGAATCATGAATACATTTATCAGCTGCTGTCAAATGATCAAACTGCTTCTTAGTATATGTCACATCTAATATCAGGTCTCTAAAGGTAACTAATTTCTAGATTATGACAAACTATAGTAGGATTTTTCCTTGATTCATTTACCATTAATTGATACTTAAAGCACTAAGCTTAGGGTGCTTTCACACAGTGCGTTTTTGTTGCTGTGTATTTCTGCAAAATAAAAAAAAAGCACCAAAAATCGCACTGTGTGAAGGCATCCTTTGTGACATTTTCTGGGCTCACTCATCCACGTGGAAGGCACTTGATTGGGTTATAAATTCATGGGTGTGACCAAGACTTTTAAGTACTACCCTGGCCGCCTAAAGTACCCAGACTTAAATCCAGTTGAGTATTTGCGGGACCACTTTGAATTGTTGTGTTTGTTCCCCTAAATGCCCTCCAGCAGCTGTGGGATACACTGCAGTCAGAATGGCTCCAGATACCTGTGTCAACCTACCAGAGCCTAAGTCACTCCCAGCAAACAACATTATATCCAATAGGGCTGCACTTCAGGAAATTTTTTAAAAACATTTTAGCTACAAAATAAATGAACACATAGTTTCTCCTTTACATACATAACTGCTATTGAAGTAAAATAAATACTACACTCCGTTTACTAATATTTGATTCTCATATCAGTCCTATTATATACAGCACATTATCCATCTACAATTGTTGCAAAGTTTAACTTGACCGTGATATAAGGCTTTCTGTGTTATCTATTCTTAGATCACAAAAATAGCCATTAAGACGCACTGAAAAAGTTGAATTAACTTATTGTAATATTACAAATAGTGATGAGCGATAACGTTGACTATCGTCATCGGGTCGATAGTCGATATCGGCAATTATCAATAAGATATCCGATAGTCGATAATAGATTATCGCCGATGACCATTAAAGTCTATGGGAGAGGAACAACACCTTCATTCTTACACCCAAACAGGCTGGAGAAGCTGGGGGAAATTAATTTTCCACAACATAAACCTGGAAAACTGCTACATTTTAGGCAACAAAATTTTGGTTTTTATAAAAGCCACAAAAAAAAATTTAACAGCCCTTTTTCACAACCCCTTGGCTTTGAAACCACAGAAAGCCCCTTTAAACCTCACCCACCCAAAAAATTAAAAAAAGGGGCCAAAAAGGGCCCAGAAATTAATTTGAACCATCATTTTACTTTTGAACTGGATTTTTGAATACCCCGGGCCCCTAAAAACCGCAGAGGGGGCCCCCCAAACCCCTTCCCATGACTCCAGAAAAAAAAAAATGCCAAAAAAAAGGGAGCCCTTTAAAACCCCCCTTTTAGTTGAATGGAAATTGCTATACCTGTTCTGTCCCTTATGCCCATTAAACCTGCCCCTGCCCCACAGTTTAAAAAAAGTGCAAAAAAAAAGGATTTTTAAACCCAAACCATTTTAGTTAAAACTGACTTTAACTATATCTGCCCCTGTACCGCAAATGACCTTTAAAACCCTTTTCCCCCTGACCCACATTTTTAAAAAGTGCGGGGGAAAAAGGAGTTTTTTGAACCCCCAAATTTTGTTAAAAATGGGACTTTTTGAATATACCCCCCTGGACCGCAGAATGACCTTTAAAACCCTTTCCCGACCCCCAAATTAAAAAGAGGTAAAGGAAAAGGACCCTTTTAAACCCACCTTTTTTAAGGTTTAAATGGACTTTAACTATATCTGCCCTGAAACCGAGAAAGACCTTTAAACCCCTGCCCGGGCCCCGGGTTTAAAAAAGTCCCAAAAATAGGATTTTTTAAACCCCCTTTTTTTGGGTTTTTACTGGACATAGCCCTATACCTGTCCTGGGCCACAGCTTAAACCCCTAATCCTTTTTTAAAAACCCCCACAGATCAAAAAAGTGGGAAACTAGCTATTTTGTTTGTGCCCCCAAATTTAGAAATTTTTTTTGGGTAATGACTTTTTGTTTACAAAAATTTATTTAGGGAAGTTTTAAATTTATATTTTAAACATAAAAACCTTTTTGTTTTTTTTTCAAGTGGGGAAAAAAAACAAATCACCCCTCCCTGCAATTTTTTAAAGGTTTTTTTTTTAACACGGTAGTTTGTTTAATTCGTTTTTGCACACCCCCAAAAGTAAAAACAATGTCCAAAATTCCCCCCCAAAAACACTTCTTATTTGAAAAGACATTTGCCCCCCCCTGGTTTGGGGGAAAATGATTCACCCAACCAATTAAAGGGTTTTTAAATTTTTCCCCCAAAAATCCTTTTCATTGATTAGGGACGCCCCCTGGAGATCAAATGATGCCCCCCAATTTTAGTGGTCCACCCCCCAAAATTTTTTTAAAGCCTAAAAATTGTGAAATTTTGTGCCCACCCCCAGGCCCCCTTTTTTTGCCCTAAAACTTAACCTCCAGAAATCCCCTTTTTTTTTAAAATTTTTCAGTTTTTTTTAGAAAAAATTTGAACCCTCTCCAAAAATTTTCCCCCCTAAACGGTGAAGCCATTTGCTCCCGTAAAGCCATCTGTAACACGGAAAACCACTGCCAGACTTACGGGGGGTGCGGTGGGGCCCCCGGCTAGCTTTTCCGTCACCCTTTTAAACCCAACGGTAAAAAAGGCCCTTAGGGAACTGAAAACGAAAAACAGTCGTTGAGCGGGAGAGGGGAACCCGGAAGGTGAGGAAGCCTCCAGCCTGCTCGTAAACACCCAAAAAACCGGGTTTCGCTTCCCCCCCTCCGAGGGGTTTGGGAAAAAATTTTGGGGTTTTTCCCTTTTAAAAATTTTCGGGGGGTTTAAACGGCCCCCCTTTTTTCCCCCGGGTCCCTTTAGTGGCATTTTTTTTTTCTCTTTTTTAACTAAACGTTGTTGGGGGAAAATTGCCCTCGGGCCCCTTTTTTTCTTTTGTCCGTGCTCCATACTCCATGTCCTCTGAATAACCTACATCGGGTAAATTTTTTTCCCCTGTACCCCCCTTGTCCCAATTTCAAAAAAAATTTTTTTTCCCAAAGCTATTTTGTAAAAAAGGCAAGTTTTTTAGTAGTTTAATTCCCTTGAAAACACTTTTTTAAAATAGGATGGAATCCCCCCAAAGTTTTTTGTTTCTTTTTTTTTAATTGTTTTTTAAAGGGGTTGCCCCTTTGGGGGGATTGATACTTTTTTAAAAAGGATTTTTGCAAAAAACAAGTCATTTTGCAAAAAGTGTCCTTTAAACCCAGTGTCCACCTATTTCCTTTTTCTGACGCCCCTTTCCCCCCTTTGAGAATTTCGACAATTGGGGAAAAAAAAGGGTTTTAAAACCCAAAATTTTTTATTTATAAAACCGTAGTTTTGCCTTCACAGCAAATCCCCCCAAAAAAATTCAAAACATAACCCATGGGCCATTTTTTGAAAAATTTTTTAAAAAACCAAATGTCTTTAAAAAACCAAATTTTTTTTTAAAATTGGGAACCTGAAATTTATAGCTGAAATGTCACCGAAAAAGGGGCCCCCAAAAATTCAAAACTTTAACCCTTTGACACTTTTTGCCAATTGTGAAGAACAAATGCCCTTGTTAGAAAAAAAAAATTTTTAGAATAGGACCTTTAGTTTTTCTGTTTTTCAAAGCACAGCCCCAAAAAATTATAAAAAGGGGACTTCCCACCCCATTTGTTTAAAAAATTTTTAAAGTAAAAAATGCCATTTTAAAAAGCCAAAATTTTTTTTTCCCAAAAGGGGACCATAATTTTTGGGTTTTAAGAAAAGTTATTTTTCCACTTAAAAAAAAATTGGAATTCAAACCCATTGAAAAAATTTTGGAAAAGGGAAAAAAGTTTTTGAAAAAACCCTTTCTTAAAAAAGATAAAGGGGAGTAAAGGGGAAATACGGTGTTGCCCATAAAAACCTTTTGGCTTTTTTTTTCAGCCCTCCCACAGCAAAACCAGAAAAATGAACTTTTTGGGAAAAGAGAAAAAAAAATTTGGGCATTTAAGAAATGATCTTTTTAAAAAAAAAGTTTTCAAGGGGGACCTTTTCTGTTTAAAAAGGAATGTGAAGTAACCGGCCAAACAAATCGGTGCCCCTGGGGAAATTGGGGGCCCAAACAAAAACACGAGATCCAGGGGCCCCTGATTCATTTTGTTTGAAAGTCAAACAAATTTCCACTTTAAATCTTGGAAACCCGGGGTTTTTCGTTTTGTCTGAAAATGACTCCCCCCGGGTTTGTGTTTAAGGGTCCCCCAGTTTAAGAGCTAGATGCGGGGCAGGACAACACCCAATGGCGGGGCGCCCAAAATTTTTGGAAAACCCAAAGCCCTTTTGGGGCCCCCGGGAACACATCCAAAAAATTTGGGTTTGTTGAGACCCAGTTAGTTTTTCACCAGATCTTAGCTGGTCTCTGTGTTTTGGGGAGGGGGGGCCCTGAAATTGCAGGGCGTTGGTGGGGTGGAAAAATAAAGATTCCCAGGCACCCTTTTGGCTTCTGCCCCCTTTCCTGCGCAAACCGGCGGGCGCAGGGCTCCCGGGCCCTTACTGCTGTCACATCGCTGACGTTTTTTCCAACCCCGGACTTTTTGAGGAACGTAAAAGGCAGGGACGAAAAAAGATGTCAAACGGGGTTTTGGGTTTTTAAATCAGAAAGGGTTCTCCTTTCCCCTGCATTTTACTCTTTTTTTTGGGTGGGGGGAAAGGGAAAATGCTGAGTTTTTTTTGTCCCCGGGGATCCAGGAGGGGGGCCCCCCAGTAACTGTTGTTAAATTTTGAGGGCCTTTTTTGGCGAGGATATGTTGGGGAAAAAAGGAGAAATCCAAGAAACTCATGTGAAGAGGGCACCCTTAAATTTCCCAACCCTCTGGGTCGGGGGCACTAGCAAACGGAATCTTCCCATTTCCCTCCCCCGCCTTTCCAATTTCCCGCCCCAAACCTCTTTCCAAGGCAGGGACGGCGGAAACTTTGGGTTCAAAGGAAATCCCCCTCCTCCTCCCTCCCCCCGTTTTCCCTCCGGCACAGTTTCAACCCCCCCCCTTTATTCCCTAAATTTATGCCCCCGGGAGAGTTTGTTTCCCGCCTTGCACAAAGCCCTAACCCCAAACCACGCCTAAGGGAAGCCGATAAAATTTTGTGAAACTGGGGGCCTTTGGGATTCGAGGGAGAGAAAGGCCTCCGTGCCGATTGGTCCGTTCCCCCTCCGGCGCGGGGGGGGGACCTTTGTTTAGAGTGCCCAAAACAAATAGCCAGAAATGGGATCACCACAATGCTCTTTGCTGAAAAGGGGCCTTTGCCCGCCCCTGACCAATTTTGGGTGGCTTTTTTTTCCAAAAACTGGCAAGGGGGTTTCCCAGACTCTTTTTAACCTTTCCTCCTTTCTCGGGGGGTTTAAACCCCCCCCGAGGTCCGCCCCGCGCTTGTCAGGCCATGTTTTCATTTTCCGTACTGCGTAATGGCATTGCCCCTTCCCCCTGCCAAAATCGGGGGAGCATGTGGAGGGGGGAATTTTCCACCGTTTGCCACATTCAAAAAATTTAAAACCGGTTGACGGGGAAAGGCCGACTGCCCGCTGAAAACGCGGGCCAGGGGGGAAACAAGCAGGGTGGGGGAAGGGGGAATGCAAACTTGATTTCGAGCCTTCCTCACACATTTCCCAGCCCCCGGGATGGGCTCTTTAGAAATTTTTGGACGACATGGTTCATGACATGTCCCAGGCAAGGGATGTGCCCCAGCCTACCGATTTTTTTTAAAGGGGGGGGGCCCAAAGCAAAATTTCCCCCCTTTTATCGAACACCCCCTTGCCTGGCACAAGGGTTTTGTCCCCCAAAGCCGGCAGGGGTTCCCTTTTGCGGAAAAGCCCCCCCGGGTCCTGACCGGGTGTGTGGATGGTCCCCAAAAGACAGATTTTTTTTAAAACAGGGCCCTGGTTTTTTTCGGGGCACGTGATGCCCCCCAGGGGCCCTTGGGGGGAAAAAAAACCCCCGCACCACCCCCGGGGCGGTTTTAAAAGGGGTGCGCCGACCCTGAAAAGAAAACCGGAAAACCCCCCCAGGGGACATCCACCCAGCTCCCCTAGTGAGCTGCCCACGGGAGAATACCCCCCCTTGGGCCCCGTGTTTTACTATTCCCTGTTCGGTGGTCAAGGGGATTTTCCCCCGGCCCCCAAAAATTCAGCCAAATGCGCTTAAAATTTTTGGAAGAAAAACAGGGGCGGGCCAGGGCCAGGGGAGGGCCCTTTTCTGGAAAAGAAATGCCTGCTGGGCCCATCTGGTTTTTGGGGCAGGCAAGGGCCATGAAAATGGGGGAAAAACCCTTTTCTGTGCCCCACCAAAAACGGAAAGGCAACATTTCCAAGCCCAAAGCCTGGGCAATGCCGACTTTTTCGGGCCCTTTTTGTTTTGGGGGAGGGTTTTGGGGGTTAAAAGTGTTTCTTCTGCCCCAAAAACCTGGAAAAACAAAAAGGTTTGGTTTTGGCTGGGACGGGGCCGCTGAAACGGGTGGGGCCCGTCAAATGGGGGAAAGGGAAAAAAGGGGTGGGAAAGGGCCCTCGGGTGGTGCTGGTGGTATTTCCGGGGCGATTTGGAGGCTGAAGCGGAGGCCTGATCCCTGATCATGATTCGGGAGAGCCCATGGGGCCAGTTGAGGGAAGGGTTGGGGTTGGTGGCGGAGGGGGGGGAAAGCCGGGGGAAGAGGGGGGGGTGACAGTGGTTTGGGAGGCCCCGGCCGGTCTTTTGGGGCCCTTTTTTGGCCAAGGGGTTGGGCCCCCCTTTTTAAAACCATGCTTTCCCGCTGAAAAGGCTGGGACATGTTGGTGGGGGTTTTAAACACCTAAGGTTCTTGCCTCTATTATGGGGGTTTTTTCCGGCAAAGCGGCATATGACTTTCGTTTGGGTGAATCAGGGGGCTTTCTCAAAAAAGGGCCCCCAGGCTTGAAGGGTCCTGGCCCCCTTTTTGACGGCGAAAAGCGGGAGCGGGGTTTTTCCGCTGACCGTGGCTGGGGGGAACCCATATCAGCGGACTTCTGCGACCGCTTCCCCCCCCTCCCTTTTTGAGGCGGGGTCCCGTACTGACCCCTACCCCATCGTTTTCCTCCTCGTCCAGTGATTGGGAAACAAAGCAACAAATTTTTCTGGAAAAAAACCCACGTTTGGGCCGCAAGTGTCCATCATCCTCATCAACCCAGGTGCCTTTCCCCAGCCCTGACATTTTTACTTCCCGGAGCTGGGGGGCTACAAGCAAAAAGGGGACTGCAAGGGGTTGCCGGACCGGCCCCGGGATTTTTTTTCCGGGTTTTTCCAAACCCGGCTTCCCCTTTTCCTCCTCTGGGTTGGGATTTATTAAAGGGCCCTCCAAAAGCAAGAAAATCATCCTCTTTTTGGGCCCCTTGATCTTTTTTAACATGCCTTCTGACCCCAACCGCATTTTGTCCCTTTTAAAGAGGTCCCTTTGAAAAGGGATTATCCTCAGGGGTGGGGGACACGAAATTGAAATTTGGGGTTTTATTTTTTGGCGGATTTCGATGATGCCCGAGACAATTTGTGGGGCCCTGCTGGGGGGACGAGGGGGTAAGATGCTGGATGCAGGTTGCATTAACCACTGGAAAAACAAAATTTGGCGACGGGTGTTCGTTACTGAGATTTTTACAGGGCCCCCGGGCCCACGATGACAGGCCCCAAAAGGGCCCTGCAAAATGAAAGAACCCTGGCCAAAAGCGTGTTGTCACCAAACCTGGAAGGAAACCCCTTTCTCGTAACCTTTACCTCCAGGGCCTACCCCCCCCCCTTTTTCTCGCTTTCCCCCCCTGAATTTTTTCTCCCCGTTTAGAAAGATAAAAATTTGAGAAAAGGGAAAGGAAAGGTTTTTTTGGGAAAAACCCCTTATTAAAAGAAAAGGCAAATCACAGCTTAAATTTTCAAACCCTCAAAAAAAAAACCAAAAAAAGCTGGGTTCAAAATTTTAAAATGGGAAGGGCGCTCTATCAACCCAAAACTGGGCCCGCGCCAAAAAGGGAAAAAAAAAAAAGTATTTAAATGTATACGGGATTATTAAAAAGGGATTTTTGGGCACCTTTTCAATTCACCTTTTGGTTTTTTACAAAATTGCTGTATTCCAAAATTTTAAAAATGCAAAATAGATTTTATTTAACCAAAACTTGACTGACCAAAAGTGAAAAAAACACCCGTCCAAAAAGTTTACGGGTTAAAAAAAGGTATTTTTTGGGACCTAACCAATTACCTGTGGGGGGATTTCTAAATTCGCGTTTTTCAAATTGAAACGGGAATGGGAGAACTTTTCAAAAAGCTTGAAAAGACCAAAAAATGAAAAAAAAAAACCTGTATGAAAATTTTACGGGAAAAATAAAAGGGGATTTTTTTTTGGCCCCCTATCAAAATTTTGGGTACTACAAAATTTCTGTATTCAAAATTTAACTGCAAAGTAAAATCTATCCCAAAAAAATTGAAATACCCCCAAAAAGGAAAAAAACAAACCCGGCTGAAAAGTTTTACCCGGGGGTTTAAAAAAAAAAATTTTTTTTCACCTATCAAATTTACCTGTTGGGGGACCCGCCCAAATTTGGGGCTGTAAAAACAAAATTTTTCGCAAAGGGAGGGTTATCAAAAAAAGGGTTACTGGGCCAAAAGTGAAAAAAAACCCCTCGTTGAAATGTATACGGGATTTGTAAAAAAAGGGATTTTTTTGGGAAATAACAATTCACCTTGGGGGTGACTACAAAAATTTTCTGTATTCAAATTTTAAATTAAATTTGCTCTATGAAACAAAAACTTTGGGCGGGCCCCCAAAGGGGAAATAAAAAAACCTGTCCCCAAAGGGATAAAAGATAATAAAAGGTTTTTTTTTTTGGACCTATCTTTTTACCCCTGGGTGACCCACAAAATTGCTGTATTCAAATTTTTAAATGCAAAATAATTTTCTATCCCCAAAGCTTGACTGACCAAAATGGGGAAAAAAAAAACCTGTCCCCGAAATGGTTTTTACTGGATAATAAAAGGTATTTTTTGGCACCCTTTTTAATTTACCTTGGTGACTACAAAATTGCTTGTAAATTTAAAAATTTTAAATGCAAAGTAAAATCTATCAACAAAGCTTTTACTGACCAAAAATGAAAAAAAAAACCTGTCCCGAAATGTTTTAATGGATAAAAAAAAAGGGATTTTTTGGGCACCTTATTTCAAATTTTTCAAAAATGGGGTTTTAAAATATTTTAAAATTGCTTTTGGGATTCAAATTTTTTTTTAACTTTCTTTTAAATTTTTGAATTTTTATCAAACAAAGCCAAGGAAAAAATGACCAAAAAAAGGGAAAAAAAACAAACCTGTTTTTTTAAAGAAATTGAAATACGGGAAAAAAAAAGAAATTTAAAAAGGGGGAATTTGGTTTTTTTTCAAACCTAACAATTCACCTTGGTGACTTCAAAAAATTTCTTTTTTTAAAATTTCAAAAGCTTTAACCTTTTAAAAAGGTCCCTTTTTTTTATGGAAAAAGGCCCCCAAAGGGGCCTTTTTTTTAAAAATGCGGTCCCAGGAAAAAAGGGAAAAAAAAAAACCTGTCTGAAAAAGTATACAAAAAATTTTAAAGATAGGGTAAAAATTTTTTTGGCCCAACCCTATCCCCAATCCCCCCTGAAAAAAATTTGAAAAAATTTCAAAAAATAGGCCCCCTTTTTTAAAAATTTTTTTCAAATTTTAAAATGCAAAATTGATCTTTCAACAAAGCTTGGGCTGACCAAAAGTGAAAAAAAAAAAAACCTGTTGAAAAGGGATACGGGGTAATAAAAAAGGTTTTTTTTTTTTTGGGACCTTTTCAATTCACCTGGGGGTGCTCCAAAAATTTCCTTTTTTCAAATTTAACTTTCAAATTAAAATCTATCAACAAAGCTTGAACTGAAAAAGTGGGAAAAAAAAAAAACCCTTCCCGAAATGTATTCGGGGTAATAAAAGGGATTTTTTTTGGCAAACCATCAATTTTTACCGTGGTGACTTAAATTTGCTGGGGGTTTAAATTTAATGGGAAAGTAGCTCTATGAACCCAAACTTGACTGACCCCAAAAGTGAAAAAAAAAACCTTTTTTTCTTTAAAAATTTTTGGTATAAACGGGGAAAAATTTGAAAAAAAAAGGGGCATAAAAAATTTTGGCACCCCTTATTTTAATTTTTAAACCCGTGGTAAAAACAAATTGCTGATTCAAATTTTAAAATAAAAGGGGGCTTTTAAAACACAAATGGCCTGCGCCCCCAAAAAGGGAAAAAAAAAACGAACCCGAAATGTTTTCGGGATCAAAAAAAAGGGAAATTTTTTGGGGAACCTTTTCAACCTTTTGGTGACTACAAAAATTTCTGTATTAAAAATTTTTCCTTTCCAAAAATAAATCTATCAAAAAAGGCCCTTTTTGGGCTGACCAAAAATGGAAAAAAAAAACCTTTTCCCGAAATTAAAACCGGGAAAAATTTAAAAAAATTTTTTTTTTTTACCTATCAATTCACCTGTGGTGACCTTTCCCAAAAATTGCTTTAAATTCAAAATTTAACTTTCAAAAGTAAAAATCTAAAACAAAGGGTTTTTAAATGAAACCCAAAAAAATGAAAAAAAAAAACCTGGGCCCCCGAAATTAAAACAAGGGTAATAAAAGGGATTTTTTTGGGACCTTTTTAATTTTAACTGTGGGGAAATACAAAATTGTTTTATTAAAAAATTTAAAAAAAAAAAGCAAAGTAGGGTCTATAACAAAGCTTGACTGACCAAAAAATTAAAAAAACACCCCCCTTAAAATTAAACGGGTTTTAAAAGGGATTTTAGGAAACCCATCGGTTTTAAACCCGTGGTGAATTTCAAAATTGCCCGGATTTTAAATTTAACCCAAGGTGGCCCCTACCAAAAACAGCTGGCCCCGCCAAAATGAAAAAAAAACACGTTTTCGGGAAAAGTATCGGGAAAAAAAAAGGTTAAATTTTTTTGGGACCTAAACAACCTGTGGGGGGACTACAAAAAAATTTCTGTATTTAAAATTTTAAATGCAAAGTGATCTAATTTAAAAAAAGCCCTTTTTCCCGACCAAAAGTGAAAAAAAAAACCTGGGGCCCGAAAAGTAAAAACGGAGTAAAAAAAGGGGATTTTTTGGGGACCTATCAATTCCCCCTGTGGGGGACTTCAAAATTGCTGTATTCAAAATTTTAAAAGCAAGGGGCTTTTTATCAAAAAATCCGGGGCGGGCAAAAATTTAAAAAAAAACACCCAATCTGAAAAAGTATCTGATAAAAAAACGGGGAATTTTTTTGCACCTAAAAAAAATAGACCGGGAAATTTCCCAGAAAAATCTGTATCCAATATAAGGGAAATGCAATTTCCAAAAAAGTTTTTTGGGTGTAAATATCCAGTATCCCTTTTTTGAGCTTGTCCCGTGTTCGATTTAAAAAATCGTCAAACCCCTAATTACAAAAAGTTAAAAACTGCCCTTTTTTCTTTTTCTACAAACCCTTTGGTGTGGGGGTTGTCCTTTTTTTTTAAACCCAAAAGTTTCAGTAATGGTTCCCTCTTTGTTTTGTCAACCCAAATTTTTTCCCGGTTTTTTAAAAGGGGTACTAAAAGAAATTGACCAAATGCTGTTTAAAGGGGGAAAAGGAAACTCATACAAGGGCCCCAAAAAGCCTTTTTTTGCTTTCCACCCTAAATTTTCCCCATTTCCCCTTTTAAACTTTTTGGAACAGCTTCCTTTAAAGGGAAAAAAAAAAACTGTCCTTTGTCCTTTTAAACGAAAAACTTTCATCCTTTGCAACAAAAGAGTTTTGCCTTGAATAAAACGTTTGCAAATGTGATCCATACTGCATATATTACATAAAAAAAAAGTGTTCAGTTACCTTATCTAATATACGGTGAATGTTTCAAAATTATGAGATATCGGAACTTTTTACTGAAGCAATCCGGTGAACTTAAATCTAGTAAATCTGTGTTCTCTCTTGTTCAATATCCAAAAGGCTTAAGGAAGTCTCAATAGATTCAAGTCAGGGTTAAAATGTCATATGTTGGTACAGAGCCCTTAACCCTTGCTCATGTGGGCCCGATATAAAAACACTGATTATGCTTTTTACGCTTTCATTTTTTCCCCTTTTTATTGCTACAAAGCAATGTATTTCAGGCCCCTGAGGCACTGTAGGGAATTAAGCTGGACTCTGCTGGGAATTGTAAAAAGGCCTTTATTAGTCAAAGCCTTGAATGTACTAAAAGATGGATTGCGGTCCTGATGTTATAAAACGCTGCCTTGTGTGACTGTTATTTGTTCCCACAATTTCTGCTGACACCTCACTAGCCCCCAAGAAGGCAAGCTATTCTTCCTTCACATTGGCTCTGTTAAGTGTATTCAATAAAAAAGTATAAAGAAATCACAGTTACTTTTTTTCGGATATTGTGACAACAGGAAGTCAACCTGTAAAGGAACAGATAGAGCTTGTCTGTTTTCTAATGACTAAATTCTGCAAAGTTAACAATTCTTCTTAGAAGCATTTGCTATGCATTAATTCAACAGACATTTCCAAGTTATAAATCCCTTTAAAAGGCACTGACCACTAAAAAAACTCATTTTCAGAGTTTAGATTTGAAATCTGAATACAGAACCTTAGGCTATATTCTCATGGCTTAACTGCGGGACGTAATTACGCCCCGCAATTACGCCGTGTGGCCGGGGGCGGGAGTGGGGGAGTAAGCGGGGGGCCGGCACCATAGACTTGCATTGCCAGCGGCGCGTACACGCCGCTGGTAATTCACATGTCAATTATCTCCCCGCCCTGCGGATTCGCCGAGCAGGGAGAGGAGATGTAATCCATAGTTCTCTATGAGAACTGTGAATTACCGTAATGACTGGGCCGTTTTCAGCCCGTAATTTGCGCACTTCGGCGCGTAATTACGGACCGAAATACGGCCCATTTTAAGCCGTGTGAACATGGCCTAAAGCTTTACTGGTGAGGATAAGGAAGGTAATTTATTTATCTTATAGAGTTCAGCTGAGTCACATGTAGAGTTTAGGTATAATATAACTATGTGCAAATACATTTCATTTTAAAAACATTGATTATAAACAATAAAAATTAAATCATCATGGTAGAAAGACTTGTTTCTTGATTGCAGTAATCTTTATTAAGGCAAGGACAATTTTTATAAGCAAAAATGACTAAAGTGCATCAAAAAATTTAAATTTGATTTGGAGAAATGCAACAAATGCAAAAGTTTCTTCAAGTCAAGAGGCAAAACCCATAAAGTAATTTGATCTAACAGACTCTCATGAGTAGTGATGGGCTTTGATTGGGGTTGAAGTCAAATTCGACCTCCTTTCAAGCGATTCAATTCAGGTCCGCCAGAATTGAATTTTGGCAGAAACTGCCAACAAATTGATCCTAACCTAAAGTGGGCTTACAATTAGGTGTTTTTTTCACAGGATTTTAAGGGTATGTTCACACAGCGTATTTTGGGGCGCATTTTGCCACATATTTCGCGGTAATCATTACAGTAATCCACAGTTCTCATAGAGAACTATGGATACGCCTCCTCTCCCAGGCATACAATATAATCATAACGGGGAGATAAGCCAAAGCGCCATGAGTAATGCATGTCTATGGGGCTGGCAGGCTATCGACCCCACCTCACCACGTGTCGTAGGAGTACGCGCCAATCAGCGCGATTCCGAACACCCGGCGTAATTGCGGGGCATACTGTATGCCCCGCAATTAAGCCATGTGAACTTATCCTAAGTGTTAGCTGATCATTCCCCAATGCGCCCATTCCCTTCTCACTGCTGGTGTGGCCTTACTTCTGGCCTGACATCACCTCGTCCTTACAGGTGCCGCAACACTTCTTGTCATAACTTGTTAATGACATCCACTAGAAGTTACGCTGCATCCGGAGTGATGAGGTGACGTCATCTAAAAGTGAGGTCTCACTGGGAGTGAGGAGGTAATGTTGGACCAAAAAATAGGAGCAAGGAGAGACTGGCGGCCTCAGGAATGGTAAATTAACCTTTAAAAGCCAGTTAAAAACGCCCTAATCTTAGGCCCAGGTTAGGAACAACTTTAGAGTAAGGCTATGTTCACACGGCATAATTGCCGATCGGCGCTAGCTCGCACGGGGCGGGGGGGAGGGGGGAACGGCCGCCCACTGGCCCCATAGACATTCATTACTAGTGGCATGTATTCGCCGTTAGTAATTGACATGTCACTTATCTCCCCCCGCGGCATACTGTCCGAGCGGGGAAAGGAGGCGTAATCCATAGTTCTCTATGAGGACTGTGGATTACCGTAGTGACTGGGACGTATCTCGCCCCGTATTGAGCGCAGTACGGCATGAAATACGGGCTGAGATATGTCCCAATTTAAGCCGTGTGAACATAGCCTAAGAGTTAGAGAAATCATTTTGGGACGTCACAAACAAAAAACTTTTCAAAGTTCGTTCAAACTAGTTTTGAACCAAACAATGACTATTTAAGCAACACTACTTAGTATTAACATAGAAACTAGACCAGAATTTACCCGTACTAAACAGTACTATTTATTATTAATAATGACATTTATTACAGTCACCCTTAGAGATCATGTATTAAATTGCCTAAAATTAGAGTGATTAATATACCAAGGCCGTTATTGTTTTCTCACTGGCTCTCTGAACATGCTCACAAGGTGTTATATACTATAAGTCCATGTCAACACCAACTGGCCAGATTAGCTTTCAAGGCTCAATTGCTAGGAAGCAACTAATAGCTTGCTTGGTCAAAGTAAAACATATAAAGGACATCAAACCAGTGCAATTCTATTATGTATTCTGATGGGTCCCAATCTAAAAGGCACATAAAAAGACGGGAAGACAGACAGATTTATGGTTCACATGTTAATCATGGTGAAAGAGGTGCTAAGGTTTAGGAATGCTTTGACACGGTTGTTGTATTTACTTGAGTAACTGTCACTAAATAGAGTTCTTTATTTAAGGGCATCTATTTTTACTACACTGAACAGCTGCAACCCCATCTCAACCAAAAAACATGAAAGTTCTTTATTTTGTATGTGTTCTGGGAGTCTATAGAGCACCTTTACTTGAAGCTTCCATGATGCTGTAAATGATGAGCAGCACCATCTACAGAGAACATATTCTTTGAGGACTTTATCTTCCCACATACTTTTTGTAAAAAAAATATAATACCAAGAAAAATAAATAAAATAAAAAATCCAATGCTGCAAGTTTATATGTTCTGCTCTCAAAAATAAATGTGCAATTTGTATTGGCTGTATTAGAGGGAATATCAGCTTTTGAAGTGCTTTATAAGGCTTTATTTCCCGATCTTGGAGTATAAGGCTGTGTTCACACAGCTTATTTCAGGGCGTATGTGCTGCAATGCACCCCGAAATCCGTCCTGTAATTATGGTAATCATAGCTAGAGAGCTATGACTACCTGTTGTCTTCCCTGCCGCGTATTGAATGCCGGGGGAAAGAAGTGATGTCACTTTTTTTGGGGCGTATATGCAGCAGGGATAATGAAGGTGAATGGGGCTAGCAGAGGGGTGCCCACCCCCCCCCCCCCCCCCCCCGCTCTTTGAAGAACGCATTGATCAGCGTGTTCTTCTAAACAAGCTACAAGACGCTGTATGAACATATCCTAAATGTATGGGTGAAAAGAGCCATTGAACTTGGCTGCAGAGTTTTTGGACTCTGCTAAATTGAACATTGAAACTTTTTTCCACTAGGGCTATACAGTTAAGAGGGATAATGGGGGTCTCTGGTGATCAGTCGGGATTGTAGCATTGTGGAAAGTTGATAAATATTTTTTGTCAGATAATTGTCTTAAGGGAAAAAGATACATTAAACCCCTTAAGTGTGCTTTCCCACTGTGTTTTTGGCGCGTTTTTTTTCCGCAGAATTGGACAGCATAAGTTGCTGTGCATTTCTGCAAAAAACAAAAAGCGCCAAAAACACACTGTGTGTAAACACGTTAAAGGGGTTTTGCCACGATGTAATGTTGACGTGGGATCCTCCAAAATGGGTATTTAATCACTTTTCTAAATATATGTGATTACAAAAAGTGAAGCCTCTGAGAGCTACAGCATTGCTCAGTCCCCCTTAGTTTCCTGACAGTTTACATTAGACACAACCAGGACACTGACAGGAGCTGATCTGGCTGTGCTTGCGTGTTTGCACTACTTATCTGATGACAGGGAACATGAAGGAGCTTGCAAGGGGCTGGGGAGAAAAGTGCAGTGTATGAGGCTGTCTGCTGTATAGAGAATCCACTGGTTGTAATATAATTATTTGAGTAAACTTTGATCCCTCCTTCCTCGCTCTCTGCTCATCCCCGTCCTTCTCTCCCGTGACTCAGCATGCTTTGTTTATCTTCTCTCCTGAGCAAATAAGAGGTAAGGAACTCTCTTCCTGGCAAAACCCCTTTAAGGACCAAGCCCTATTTTTCAAATCTTTATCTGAGGAATAACTTTTTAATGCTTTTACCTATCCATGTGATTTTGAGAATGTTTCCCATGACACGTTGTGCTTTCAGTAAGCAATTAATTTTGTTCAATACAGTCCTTGTTTGTTTGTGAAAAATAGCAAAATTTGGCATTTTCAAAGTTTAAAAATTTCTGCGTGTAACACAGATGGCTGTACCACACAAAATAGTAAATAATTAACATCTACCATATGTCTACTTTAGGTTGGCATTTTGTAAACATCCTTTTATTTTTTAGGGCATTATAGGGCTTTTAAATTTAGCAGCAAATTTTAAAATTTTCAAGACAATATGCAAATCAGATTTTTTTGGGGGACCAGTCTAGTTCTGATGTGGCTTTGAGGGGCCTGTATGTTAGACACCCCCATAAATGACTCCATTTAAGAAACCACGCTCCTTAGGGTATTCAAAACAACACTTAGAAAGTTTGTTAACCCTTTAGGTGGTTCACACAAATGAAAGCAAAGAAGAGCAAAGAAGAGGTAAAATTTCAAAATGTATTTTATTGACCCTTTAATGCCAATGGCTATTTTTTTTTCACATTCGTTTTTACCTCCTCGCCTTCCCAGAGCCATAGCTTTTTTATTTTTTCATCTACATAGATTTTATGGGGTTTTTTATTTGGGGGAAAAGATTTTACTTTCTAATGATGTTATTCATTTTACCATAGAATAAACTGAGGAACCGCAAAAAAAAAAAAACTGTGGCAAAATGTGAAAAAATTTACTTGCGCCATGTTTGCGGAAGTTTTGTTTTTATTGCGTTCAATCTTCGGTAAAAATTATGTGCTCTCTGTATTTTACAGGTTGATATGCATCCGACAATACCAAACATGTGCGGCTTCCTTTATGTTTTGGTACCGTAAAAAACTACACACATTTTCTATTCTTGAAATTTGCGGCACCATATTCTGCGACCAATAACTTTTTGTACTACCTACGGACTTGACTGAGACTGCATTTTTTGCAGGCTGAGGTGTACTTTTTATTGCTACCGACTTTTTGGGTTAAATTTATTCCAATTTTTATGGGACGGAAATGACCACAAACTGCAATTTTGGCATTTGGATTGTTTTTTCTTTTACCGTTTTCAGCATGAGATAAATGATGTTATCTTTTAATAGATCGGACTTTTTGGGACGTGTGTAACTTTTTTATCATATTTTTTTATTTGTAAAATGGCAAAAGGGGTTGATTTGAACTTTTATTTTTTTTACACTTTAAACATTTTTTTTTTACTTTAACTATGAGTCCCCCTAGGGTATTACAACACTAGGGGGCACGATAATTTTTAAAGCTGGAGGCTTTACTACTTCCTGCCTGGGGACGGAAGTAACCAAATCAAAAACATAGCGATGATGGAAGCCTTCACAAGGCTTCCAGCTGCCATGTTAAGCGATCTGGGCACCGCGTTTTCGTTGCAGGCGCCCAGATCGAAGTGAGGAACATGGCACTGTTTCTCATTGATTTGGATGCTGTGGCCATCTTTGCCATCTAGGTTTAAGGCAATTGGCGCTGTAACCGCGCGGCTGATGCAGCTAAGCGGCGAGCGGGATCGCAGTGCTACAAAGCCCTTGCCAGCATCAAGACGTACTCATATGTCCAATGTCGGTAAGGGGTTAATACATTTTTTAGTGGAACATAGTAAATAAGAACAGAGAAATGCAAATTAATATAGATTTGTCCAATTCTGCCATTTTTAGATGTATCCTATATGTAGCCCTAGTCTGCTATTCGACTCAACCAAAAGCCTCAGAAAAAAAGATGCACCTACTAGGTTTTGGGGTCTCATTTTCATTAGGATTTTCTTTAGGCTCCATTAAAGGTTTGGAGGCACCCTAAGGTGCTAAAACTTAATAAACACCCTGATATAATAATATATCACCTTAATAAACTACACCCCTTAAGAAATATATCCAGGAATGTAGTGAGTATATTGACCCCTCAGGTGTTTCACAGATTTTTTTAGCCTTAGGCTATGTTCACACAGCATTAATTGCTAGACGTATGTCGCACGCAATTACGCCGTGTGTACGGGGGCGGGAGCTGGGCGGGGCGGTTGGGGCCTTTATCCCGCCGGCCCCTTAGACATTCATTATTCTCGCCATGTATACGCCGTGAATAATTGACATGTCACCTCTCTCCCTGCTCGCCGTATTGTGCGAGCAGGGAGAGGAGACCTAATCCATAGTTCTCTATGAGAACTGTGGATTACCGTAATGACTGGGACGTATCTCTCCCCGTTTTTAGCGCAGTACGGCGCAAGATACGTCCCAGTATAAGCCGTGTGAACATAGCCTTAGGGTGCTTTCACACAGCACAGTTTTGGTGCAGTTTTGGCTGTGCTCTAATTAAACTACCTTTATTACCAGCAAGCTTTTTTCACTTATCTAAACTGTTTGGAATTGCTACCAATTTGGCCTTTATATGACTTTTTAATCGCTTCTTATTCCATTTTATGTGCTGGGGGATGCTGGCGGATGAACAAAAATTTAAATTGTGTGACTGCTTTTTGGGGGGTTTTATATACCGTTCATCATTCCCATTAAATAATTAGGCAGATTTATAGGCTAAGTCGTTACACATGCGGCGATCCCCAATATGCATACTTATTTTTTATGTTTTTTGGGGTAATTGGCATTTGTAAATGGGAAAGAGCAAAGTACATGTTTTTATTTTGTTTAATTTCAGGGTTTTTTTTAATTTTTTTTTTAACTTTTAACCTTTTTTTCCTTGCGACCGCGGCAGCTACTGAGTTAAATGGCCAGAACAAAGTTATCTCCTATCCTGACGGCAACTGCAGGAGCCAAGCTGTCAATCACCACTGGGCTCCCGCACCACTCATGCAGATACAGCTCTTGCATCCACCTGATTACCATGACATGCCGGTACTTTATGGTGCAGTAATTACCATGTCACCATGTCGTGCCGGTATGACAAGGTGTGTTGAGGGGTTAAAACTGGTTTTAATTGTTGTTAGCACTATAGCTACTTCATACTTTATGCAATGTACACATATCTGATATCACAATACATAGAGAATTGTAGAATGACATGTTCGGGTAACTATTATAATATTACTATTGTATTTTATTGAATAGATTTAAAAAACAAAACAAAAACTTTTTCCTCTGTTTTTGAACAAAATGCCCTAAATAAGATATACAAAATTAAGTAGTCTGATTTCGAATAATGTGTCCTGCATTCCAAATAATATTTTCTCTGGGCATGAAATATCAAAATACTAGCAGTATGTCCAAAACTTTAATGTAAAATGGGATATAAACACAAATTAACTTGTAGTAATTGAAAAGCCTTATACACTACTCACACAAAGTTAGGGATATTTGGCTTTTGATTGAAATTTCAGGATTAACATAAATTTCTTGTATTTTTTTTAAATGCACTAAATGAGAACATCTCTTAACTCCAGAATGCACATGTCCAACTGTTCAATGTTTCAGTAATATTTGCACAACTTGCTGATCTCTAACAAGGAGATTAATGGCAGAATTCACAACAGGTGTTTGATCCCTGAATCATCCAATAAATTTAGGGGATCAATTTGATTTGGGATTTAAACAGTCCTCCTCATCATGATGTTCACATTTTGAAATTATGAGATCAAGACAACACCTTACAATTGATCAATAGTACCTCACCATTGCGAGGCTTCAAGCAGGATACTATGAGACAGAAGTGACCACTGAGCTTAGAGTGTCACAGGTTGTATCAAAGATACAGAGAGTCTGGAAGAGTCACAGAAAGGCAAAGAAGTGAACGTCCTTTGACTTCATCACTCACTGATGACTGCTTCATTGCAAACAATGCCCTGTGGAACTGGATGATAAATACCACTCAACTCCAAGCACATTTAAGGGAGGGGAGAAGCAACCAAGTGCCATGTCAGACCATTCATAATTGTTTACATCAGCACGGTCTGCGTGCTACACGACCCTGGCTACACCACCAGGCACAGGCATCATCATCTTGCATTTTCCAGGGAGCATCTACGCTGGACGAGGGACCAGTGGTCCTCATTGCTGAAAGTTGATTCACTTTGAGCAAAAATCTTCATGGATATCAATGCTCCAGCTCATCGAGGCTGCATCATTAGGGATCGGCTGTTGTAGACTGGAGTACCTAAAATGGAGGGGTCTACACTTTCTCCAGACCTGAATCCCCTAAAAAAAAAAATGTGGGATCAGCTGAGTCCCTGTGTAGAAGCTCATATCTCTATACTTTTGAACCTCAATGACCTGAGGGGCGCCCTTCAAGAAGAGTGGGTTACCATGCCTTAGCAGTCAATAACTCAACTTGTCAACAGCATGAGACATTGTTGTCAAGCTGTAATTGATGCTCAAGACCACATGGCACTTATCGAGACATTTACAGTTTTAGATGGTGTATACCTTCCACTGTTGTTGGCTTTTATTTCATTAAATTGTTTGACATGAGAAAATCAACATTGCATGCTATGACTGAAATGGCCAACTTTCAAGGATAAAATATCACTGTAGAGTGAAATTTTTACATTTTCCATAAAGGCCAATATGCTTAACTTTTTGTGAATAGTGTAATTTCTATTTTAGTGTAGTTTCTATTTTCCAACACTGTACAGGTCTTGCAAACCCCAGATCCATTCTTTTCTCCAAATTCAATTGCATATAATGCAATTTAATTCTCTTGAGGCATGAAACATCTTCTGACCATTACTTATACAGGCCTAATGAGTGTCACTATTGAAAATTACTTTACATGCTGCATCTGCTACATTGAATACGGAATGTGTATATACTATCAGTTTTATAAGTACAGATCCTTTAATGTCAGGTACAAGATCAGCACCCTTTTATGGAGCCTAATTTTGTTTTCCTGTTTTAAATTGAAGTTTTATGTTTTTTAATAAATCCTTTAGTAAGAAGAACTCGACTCCATTTCTGATAATTTAAAAAGCCTCATATCACTCCCAGGTTTATGACTTAATGGAGACCTAGGGAAATACATTATATTACCAATTGCAATAAAATGCGAAGTTTTTAATAATTGTGCCTGCATTAAGAAACATCAGATGTAACACAATATCATTACACATTCAATGTCTTTATAAAAGATGATTCTATGGAGACATTGTTGAAAGTGAAGGTCTTAAGAAACATCCACCACATACAGTGCCAGCAATGCCATCACACCATAATGCTTTAAAATATGCTGATAGCCATCCAAAAGGCAGTATTTTATATAGTTACAGGCAAAAAAGCTATTCACCAAGCATACTGCAGTCTTCTCACAGGAAAGTAGGACAGGACTTTTATCTTAAGATTACTCTCCTGGGTCTATTAAGGTTGGTGACTTAGTCATAGCAGAGTACTATATTTCAGGTACAGTACAATGACATACATTATTATTCTGCCTCACATACAGTACTTACTTTTTATGGGTATTATGAGCTGCGGAATGACAGGAAGAATCTTTGGCCCTCCATGCTCTAGCATGTCATGGACTCCTTGACGTGCAAAAAACTCATAGGGATGTGTCATTTCACAAAGACCATCAAAGAACAGAGGCAAGTAGTGATGATAATCCAATTTTTCAATTTCCCCCTAAAACAAGACATAAAAGATTGTATAATAAACATTCAATGGCGCAAACAGAGAAAACAATGGTCTAAAGGGAGAGATTCTTTGTCTCAAACCAAATTTACAGCAGTGGTAACACTGTATATCTAGACTATTAAGACACATTGTGGAAAACAGACATTCAAAATGAAGGTTATTAACTGACTAGGAATGCTAAGACCTCCTTTACACAGGACTATTTTCTCATATTAAAAAGCCTTCTTCAGCTGTAACATTTATAGTGCCTTTTTTTTTACTTAAGTCATTTTGTAAACGTGTTTATCCAAAAGTTTTTAAGTCCTATCAAAAAAGCCTGTTGAAAAAAGGCCATAGGTATAGCATGCTGCATTGCAATGAAAGAAAAAAACAATCCCAAAAATGCATTGCAAACTTCGCAAGAAAAAACCCTTGGTATGTGGCGTATTTCCTGAGAGATTTAAAAGTGCTTTAAACCCCTACACCCATGAAAAAACTGCTATGAAAAATGTTGGAATTTTATCAAAATGTTGTACATGAAATTAGCCACAGCTTTGGGATACTGCTTTTGCAACTGTAATAGTTAATCTAAAATTGCCTGTTCATTTCTAGTAAAATGAACATATAAAAAGGATTATTCAAGCGGTAGGGTGGCGGAATCCTTGAAATGCCCATGGAATGGGTAACGCATTTTCAAACTTGTGCAGCTATGTATGATTTTTGCATACAGGTTAACCAGTGGTATATATATATATATATATATATATATATATATATATATATATATATATATATATGTATATATATATATATTTGTAGAAGGAAGAGGGCACATGGTTAAAGCTGTCTGTTGTTAAGCAAGCTGGATTTATCACTTTTAATCTGCATGGTTGAAATACTTTAACTAGTGTTAACTGTTCTTCTACTATCCCATAGAAAATGTAGGTACTGTATGTTAGGAATATGATATTCTAGAGTTAATGTTGAGATATCTAAGAGTGTTCCCAGGTACCATTACGTTTTTCCATTAAGTTTTTTATTTAAATGGTGAAAATAGAACTCTATATGGGAATTGTTTTTTGCTTCAGTTACAGTACATTTGACAAATGTTTCTTTGATTGGCACCCATCTCTGAGGTTTTGTCAGAGCCCAAGACTCTTCAGTTTGGTCAATAACTCTGTCATGGTGATAGCTGACAACACTGGATACTCATAAATGTACATTGTGCAGAGGTGGGAAAAAGGTAGTTTTGTTTTTTTCTTTGAGGGGCTGTTGCGTCACATGAATGTAAGCATATAAGAGCTACTAAATAGATTTTTCAGCTCCGTATATACAAAAGAGGAGAAAGTAGCTGATGTGGGCAGGCCCAGTGCAGATGGAGGTGGTATCAGTTCTAATACGTGCAGTGCTAGAGCTGATGGGGACGGGCTCAGTGTGGATGTAGGGGGTGCCAGTACTGTTAATACTCATCTGAAATAATTAATTGGCTGAGTGTAGAAATGGTCCAAGCCAAGTTAAATAATCTGAATGTGAACAAGGCTCCAGGCCCAGATGGATTATACCCAAGAGTTTTTAAAGAACTCAGCACAGTTGTTGGTATGCCTCTGTATATGATATTTAGAGATTCTCTGGTGACTGGTATAGTGCCAGAAGACTGGCGCAAGGCAAATGTAGTTCCCATCTTCAAAAAGGCTCGAAGTCTTGCCCGGGTAATTATAGACCAGTAAGTTTAACATCTATTGTGGGAAAACTGTTTGAGGGGCTCATAAGGGACTATATACTGTAATATGTGGTTGAATATATTATTATAAGTGATTACCAGCATTGTTTTACTTAGTACAGACATCAGACCAACCGGATCTGTTTTTATGAAGAGGTGAGTAGAAGTCTGGATAGCAGGGCGTCTTTGTATGTAGTGTTTTTAGACTTTGCAAAGGCGTTTGACACTGTCCCTCATAAGCGTTTATTGGGTAAATTAAAATCCATTGGGTTAGAAATAAAGGTTTGTAATTGGATTAAAAACTGACTATCGGATCGTACTCAGAGAGTGGTGGTAAATGTCTCCTACTCTGAGTGGTCCCTGGTTATGAGCAGTGTGCCCCAGGGCTCAGTATTAGTTCCTCCTTTATTCAATGTATTTATTAATGATATAGTGGAGGGGATCAATAGCACGGTTTCTATTTTTTCAGATGACACCAAGCTATGCAGTATAGTAAAATATATGGAAGATGTTCATAAATTGCAAGCAGGCTGGACACACAAGGTGTTTGGGCATTCACATGGCAAATGAGGTTCAATGTGGATAAATGTAAAGTTCTGCATCTGGATATGAATAATCTGCAGGCATCATATGTCCTAGAGGAAGAAAACTGGGAGTATCGCTTGTTGAGAAAGATCTTGGCGTTCTTGTAGATCATAGCTTATGGAACAGAATGCAATGTCAATCAGCTGCCTCTAAGGCAAGCAAGATATTGGCATGTATTAAAAGAGGCATTGATAAAGCCTTGGTGTGGCCTTACTTGAAATATGCTGTTCAGTTCTGGGCTCCAGTTTATAGAAAAGATGTAATGGAGCTAGAGAAAGTGCAAAGATGAGCAACCAAACTTATAAGGGGAATGGATCATCTTAGTTATGAGGAGAGGTTAAAAGAATTGAACTTATTTAGTCTTGGGAAAAGACGGCTCCGGGGGACATGATTAATATATATAAATGTTCCCTACAATAAGTATGGGGAAAAATTATTTCATGTAAAGCCCCCTCAAAAGAAAAGGGGACATTCCCTTCAGCTGGAGAAAAAAGGATTTAATCTCCAGAGGAGAAAAGTATTCTTCACTGTAAGAACTGTGAATCTGTGGAATAGCTTGCCTGAGGAGCTGGTCACAGCAGGAACAGTTGCGAGTTTCAAGAAGGGCTTAGATAACTACCTGAAACTAAAGAATATGAATACATATGTAGCCATATAAAATTCTACATCCAGGCAACTCTGGGATCAGGAATGAAGTCTTCCTTGTAGCAGGTTGGTTCTTGCCTGATGGGTTTCAAAGCTTTAATCAGTGGAGGAAACTAGGCTTGGACGCCCTGTCCCCTTCTCTTCACCCACATTTTCCCCGCCCTTGGTTGAACTTGATGGACATATGTCTTTTTTTCAACCGTACTAACTATGTCATTGTCATATGTGATGTGGGATCTGTTAGGGTAAGCAACGAAATGTGCATAACATTTTTGGCAGGATGTGTATTTGACCATACTGAATTTTGCAAACCAAGATAATGTCAAATGTTTATTATAATCCCTCTAGGTCATCAATCAATGGTTGATTATTTTAATCAGACTCAGCTTTGGGACTGTTAGCATTATGCCCAGATATGAAATGTGATCTGTGGTCCATTTACATTTGTAAATTTTAAGTATTTGCCGTCTGATTTTGTCTGGGCTGTGTACCAGCAGAAAATTAGATGTAGATATGATTAACTTATAGTAAAATGCTTTGGAGAATTTGGTTAGTACATTGTGACCGAAAATAGGGAAGATTCTAAAGAGGTGGGAAACAAAATAACATTTTCTACATATATTTCAGTGACATGAGACTATTATACTCCTGAACATGTGTGTAATTTCTTAATAGAAGCCAACACTTCTGTTAGAATACAATTCTGTTAGAATACAATGTCATTAAAGCAAAAATGATTTTAGTGCAATGTAAATAATGATTAATATTATAGTAGCTCAGTATTTAAATTATGAATCCATAATACAAATAGGACATGAACATAAATTTTTTTTTTATTCTGTGACATCATACGACCTCTAAAGGAGCATGCAAAAAACAAGGAAACACACAGACTTCGGCATAACTAACACTGCCTTCCTATATGTGCAAGCACATGTGAATGACCAGAACATGTACATGTGAATATCAAAATCTCTTGTGCGTATTAGGCCTACAGTAAATAGCTTAGCATAGTTCACAGAGCACACACATTAAAAACCAGTTTGCCTCCAGGCTACCCAAAGTCCTGTTACCAAGCAGATGTTGGATTTCACATTGAGACACTATTGGCATCCACTTCAGGGCCAACACAGGACAATGCATATATGATTATTTTTGATAGATATATGTGTGTATGTATGTGTATTTGGTCTTGAGATATACTGTGCATATATAGTTGAAACCAGAAGTTTACATTACATATAAAAAGACACATAGGCATGTTTTTCTCACTATCTGACATGAAATCAGAATGAACCTTACCTGTTTTAGGTCAATTAGGATTACCAAAGTTATTTATATTTGCCAAATGCCAGAATACTGAGAGAGGGAATTTTTAAGGCATTTTTATTACTTTCTGCAAAGTCAAAAGTTTACATACATTGTATTAGTATTTGGAAGCATTGCCCTTAAACTGTATGACTTGGGTCAAACATCTTGGATATCCTTCCACAAGCTTCTCACCATAGTTGGCAGGAATTTTGGCCCATTCCTCCTGACAGAACTGGTGTAACTGAGCCATGTTTGTAGGTCGCCTTCCTTGCACCTGCCTTTTCTGCTTTGCCCATAAATTTTCCATAGGATTGAGATTAGGGCTTTGTGATGGCCACTCTAAAACATTGACCTGGTTATCCTTAAGCCACTTTGTAACCAGTTTGGCAGTATGCTTTGGGTCATTGTTCATTGGAAGACCCATTTCTGCCCAAGCTTTAACTTCTTGGATGATGTCCTGAGATGTTGATTCAGTATTGCCACATAATCTTCTTTCCTCATTATGCCATCTATTTTGTGAAGTTCACCAGTCCCTTCTGAAGCAAAACAACCCCGCAACATGATGCTGCCACTCCCGTGTTTCACAGTTGGGGTGGTGTTCTTAGGCTCCCAAGCTTCTCCCTTTTTCCTCCAAAACAGTTATGGCCAAACAGTTCAATTTTAGTTTTGTCAGACCACAGGACATGTCTCCCAAAATTTAGGTCTTTGTTCCTGTGTGCATTTACAAGCAAAAATCTGACTTTTATATGTTTTTTGTTTTTTTGTTTTTTTTTGAGTAATCGCTAATAGCTTATTCCTGGCAGAGTGGCTTTTCAGCCCATGTTGATACAGTACTCATTTCACTGTGGATAATTACACAATCTTACCAGCTTCTACCTGCATCTTTACAAGGTCTTTTGCTTTTGTTCTTGGGTTGATATGAACATGTTGGACCAAAGCACGTTCATCTCTGAGACACAGAATATGTCTCCTTTCTGAGAAGTATGATGGCTGGACATTCCCATCTTGTTTGTAGTTGCATATAATTGTTTGTACAGATTAAGGCACCTTCATGTATCTGGAAATTGTCCCCAAGGATGAACCAGACTTGTGCAAGTCCACAATTCTCTTCCTGATATGGCATGAAGTCTGAGGAAGTGCAATTTTGCACATAATGCATGACTTCTGCCAATAAATATGGTATTTTTACCTTTTTCTAATAACATTGGAGTCTCCTCGCTATTTTGGAACCACATAGATGTTGGCTTTTTAGTGGGTCAACTATTGGGTTTTTATTCGGTTTTACTCATCTTCCCCTGCACCCCTCAGCTTGGGAGGACCAGGACATTGGAACCAGTGGCGAGCTCCTTACCGTTTGACACCGCATATCGCCTAACAGAGAGTTGTGTCTCCTTCATCAGCACAATGGCACCAAGTGAGTAGATACAGTAACATTTTCTTAGTACCATTGGTGTGTCACTGTAATACACGATGGGGTGCTCCCGAATTTTATTTTCTTTCTCCTGTTAACTTCATACAGATCTTCCTGATATCTTGGCTGATTTATTTAGACTTTCCCATAATGTTACACACAGAAGCAGTGTGTTTATGGTGAGCAGTAAAATATTTCCACAGGTGTATCTCTAATTAACTCAGATATTGCCAATAAACCAGAAGCTTCCAAAGACATGACATCATCATATGGGCTGTCCCAAATTGTTTAGTAATCCTAGTGTATGTAAACTTCTGACTTTGCAGACAGTAATAAAAATGCCTTAAACAATTATCTTTCTCATTATTCTGGCATTTGCCAAATATCAATGATTTTGGTAATCCTAATTGACCTAAACCAGGTAAGGTTTATTCTGATTTTATGTCAGATAGTGAGAAAAACGTGTATATGTGTCTCTTTATATAGTGTATCTAAACGTCTGGTTTCAACTGTACATGCCAGGGACAGTGGAAGTCTATGACGCCGGCACAGGGTGTTTTAGAAGTACGTGCTGGCCAGCACGTACTTCTAAAACACCCAATGTATTGCAGCGTGTACAGTACACACTGTAATACGCCGTGTGAACCTTTCCTTAAGCAAGCTGTGAACTGACTACTTTACATTTTATTAAAGTGCCATATCTTCAGTGTTGTTCCCTGAAAAGTCCAGTCAAATCAGTCCAGCCTATTATATTCTATGTAAAGTGACTAAATTAGATCATAGAATGTTATCTAAACCAACAGTCTTAAAGTGGTGGCTGTAAAATCATTGCTTTCGTTTCTATGTTATTTTCTGCATTGCATATTTTGCCACTAGCACATCATTTGTAGGACACCACAACAGGAATAATGAATAATGTTTGTTTTAATTAGCCATATGTTAATAGTTTACTGTAAAGACTGTGGAACCTGTTTTATGATCCGAAAAAAATGTTCATTTCTGCAGTGTTCTGCCAAAAAATAGCTAGAATGTACTTGTGGTAAATTGCTGTATTCAGAGTATTGGTTGGTTAAACTCATTCCTCAGCAGAGATTAAATTCACCCGTATAGCACTCATGCCCACATGTTCTATATTTCACTGCTTGAAATGTCTTTTCTGTACTTTCATTTAAAGGGTGAAAAATGATAAATGGAATTAAACCTATTCATATTTTTGTTACAAAGATAGTGTTACTTGACAATAGCCTCAATTGCCGTTTTCTGATCAAATATATTGCTTTTTTGTGTGACTATAAGGTAGTGGAATAGATCTATGAAGATTTTCAGATTTCCCTTAATTCAGGTTATGATATTTTGTGAAGTGCAATGCCAGACAGAATTAATTCAACTGTGTATTATGAGATCAGTGAAATAATGGTTCCTCAAACCTAAATTAGACTACCTGAATTCCACATACATACTTCATTTACAAACTTGGACATTGATAACTAAATGAGGTAAAACTTCAAAATTAGAAAAGAGACTAATACTGGGTAACTAGTGTAGGAGTATCTAACACATAGGAGGCAATTTATAAGCTGGCGTACATTACAGTGAATCTCCCAGCCGTGGGAGGCCTCGTCCTCACCTGATAAGATCCTACTTTTTAGGAATATGGCATAAGCAGCGCAAAAGAGGAGAAACAATGTGACTTACTTATTGCTACAACTGTGGTAGAAAACATTTCACAAATCCACTCGCTCCCCCCCACCCTCCAGATTCTATTCAGGTATATACATAGCATAAAGTAGCATTAATCTAATAATCTGATTGTATATGGTAACAAAATAGTATAATATCTAATTTAGTGCAAAGTGATTGTTCAGTGTTGGACTATAGTAACTTAGGCCCACCACAGGAAATAAGGTCAATTTTTCTATAGTGGCCGAATGTATACTGGTCCACCACAAGAAATATGGCTAACTTTCCTTTACTGGCTGAGTGTATGTCCACTTTTAACTGCATCAGATAGTCCACAGGTATGACTACAAAAATGGACATGCAGGTTATCTGTAAAACTATAACAATAATAATAATCTTTATAATAATAATCTTTATTTATATAGCGGCAACATATTCCGCAGCACTTTACAATTTGGACGGTGTGGGTACAGACAAAATAAATACATTGAACAATGAAAAGCTACTTACAGATGAGACACAAGGTGAGAGGGCCCTGCTCGCAAGAGCTTACAATCTATTAGGGTGTACAGGAGAGACGAAGGGTAAGAAGTGCTAGATTTACAATGGTCCAGCCATGTGACATAAATATGGGGTTGTTATACGTAGAATTCGGATGAACCTGCCACCCAAATAGTACATCTATATACAGTTAAGTGCGCTAGGGAGTGTGGGGGAAGGGGGGGTGTTACCATTAGGGATTCTGGTAGGCCAGAGTGAGAAGATGTGTTCTCAGGGCCCTTTTAAAGCTATGAGAGTTCTGAGTGTGCCTGATCGCCCGCGGTAGCATGTTCCAGAGAACTGGTGCCGCACGTGTGAAGTCTTGGAGACGGGCATGGGAGGTTCGGATGATTGATGAGTGTAACCTGATATCATCAGCAGAGCGGAGAGAAAAGGTAGGGTGGTAGACATAGACAAGGGAGGAGATGTAGGGAGGAGCAGTGTTGTGGAGAGCTTTATGAGTGAGAGTGATGCGTTTATGTTGTCTCCTGTACTGGATAGGCAACCAGTGCAGTGACTGACACAGGGTAGAGGCATCAGTATAGCGGCTGGAAAGAAAGACAAGCCTGGCTGCTGCATTCAGGACAGACTGGAGAGGGGAGAGTTTGCACAGAGGGAGACCGATAAGCAGGGAGTTGCAGTAGTCAAGACGAGAGTGAATAAGAGCAGTAATGAGAGTTTGAGTTGTTTCCACAGTGAAAAACGGACGAGTTCTGGAGATGTTCTTGAGGTGCAGATGACAGGAGCGGGCAAGGGATTGGATATATGGGGTGAAGGACAGATTAGAATCTAGTATAACCCCCAGACAGCGGGCCTGCTGCCTAGGAGTTATGGTGGTGCCACACACTGAGACAGAAAGGGCAGGGTAAGGTCTGTTAGTAGATGGTGGGATAACTAGAAGTTCAGTTTTAGGGAGGTTTAGTTTAAGATACAGGGAGGACATGATGTCAGAGACAGCGGACAGACAGTCACTGGTGTTTTGTAGCAGGGCAGGAGTGATGTCACGGGAGGAGGTGTATAATTGGGTGTCATCAGCGTAGAGATGGTACTGGAAGCCAAATCTGCTGATGGTTTGTCCAATGGGGGCCGTGTAGAGTGAAAAGAGGAGAGGACCAAGAACGGACCCCTGAGGAACCCCGACAGCAAGAGGAAGGGGGAGAGGAGATAGAACCTGCAAATAAGACACTGAAGGAGCGGTTAGAAAGGTAAGATGAGAACCAAGAGAGAGCGGTGTCCTGGAGGCCAATGGTGCTGAGCATGCTGAGGAGTAGTTGGTGATCAAAAGTGTAAAAAGATTAAGAGAGTTACAGAAGAAGCAACAATTAGTATTTGACATGAGATGTAGCTGTTCGGAGATCATTGAAGACTTTTGCGAGAGAAGTTTCCGTGGAGTGTAGGGTGCGGAAACCTGATTGCAGAGGATCGAGAAGTGAGTTAGCAGAGAGATAGCGGATTAGGCGAGAGTAGACCAAGCGTTCCAGGAGTTTGGAGATGAAGGGCAGGTTAGGGGACTGGTCGTAGTTATCAGCGCAGGATGGGTCCAGAGTGGGCATTTTCAGTAAGGGAGTTATAACAGCATGTTTAAAGGAAGATGGGAAGATCCCAGAGGAGAGAGAGAGGTTACAGATTGCAGTAAGGTGAGAGAGGATAGCTGGAGAGATAGACTGGACAAGGTGGGAGGGAATGGGGTCACTAGAGCAGGTGGTGGGGCGCGCAGACAGCAGAAGCCTGGACACTTCTTCTTCTGTCGTCGGGTCAAGAGCTGAGAGTAGGCTGGGGGATGTGCGGGGAGGGACCAGATGGCTGCTGCTTGGGGTTTGAGATGAGATGTTTTGCCGGATTTTGTCAATTTTCTCTTTGAAGTGAGTGGCCAGGTCTTCAGCACAGAGGTCAGTGACCGGAGCCTGAGCTTTAGGCCTTAGAAGGGAGTGGATGGTGTCAAACAGGCGTTTAGGGTTGTTGTGTAAGGTTGCGATGAGGGAGGTGAAATATTTTTGTTTGGTGCAGTGAAGGGCAGTTTGATAAGTCCTGAACAATACATATGAGCAAATAATGGTAATTGTATAACTTATATGTCACTTCTTCATGGCATTTTTCCCGGTCTTTTTAACAGCATTTTTAATATTCAGCCCACAGCTATTCCTCTTGACAACCATACACTTGATTAAGAAAGTAAATGTTTTGAAAAGGGTATGATACATTTTAGACATCACTGGTGCTGGCTTACTTCCTTTGAGAACAAAGGATTGGGATGTTGAAATCCAACGAGGTCCGATCCTTTCCCTTAAACACTGCCATTGGGCTAGAGCTGGGACACCTCCATACACATTAGAGGGTTGGCTGGTTCCACTTAATGGGTATGGGCCCTTAAAGAGGACAAGATGATCATATCAAAGGCTGCTCACTGCTTGATAGGTAAAAGATTATGTAATATGGAGGTCATCAGGACATTCCATGGCTCATACCCACCAGTGGTCACCAGTGTACTTTATACTACAGTACTCAATTCCAGAGAAATAATCACGAAAAGAACATAAAGAAAATGTTCACTATTTTTTTTTTTATCTAAAAGGACTGTCACAGACCTATGCATTACTGCAAATCCAATGCAAGATGCTAAGTGTGACTTCACCCTCTAAACTCCAATTCATTTTAGCCCATATTACTCACTTTATATAGGACTTTTTCAATTAAGAAATTGATCATTTGGCACTGTTTCAAGGCCTTACTTCTGAGCTATTTCAATTTCTGTAATAAGTATTCCTATAACATGACCTTTCAAGGTTATATAAGCAACTTGTTTAATTAACTACTTTAGTGCTGGAGGGAGGAAGGGATAGATGAGAGCATAATCCATAGCAAAGGGCAATACATTTTTGTCCTTTCAATATAAATTATATTTATGCTCTGTTCTCTTATGAGCTTTGCCTCATACTTGTCAAATGTTTATCTACTTTATGGTAAGGCCTGACAGAATACATTCCCCTCACAATTAAACATACCATACTTTAGCAATTTCATAAATTTAGCTCATCTTCCTGAGTTGCCTAAAGGGTACATCCAGTTAAAAACAATTTCCCATGAATCAATAGTACAGGTAAAATAAAGAAACTTTGCAATTTATCTTATTACAGAAAAAAGCTTCTCCCTTTCCACTCCCCCTCTCCTACATTTTAACTGTTCACTCAAAATTCTCTAATACAATTTGTACAGAAGAATATGGTCCTCCGCTTCAGTAAGAGATCAGATAAAAGCTGCCAGTCTATGGGCTCATATGTGGGACACTAGCTGCTATGATGTCTCCCATACACAGCACACAAAGAAGAGAAGAACTGGCTCCCCTATCTCTCTGTAGCACATCCTCATTAGTAACAAGATGGGAGACATTAAAGCTACAAGCACTGGAGTGAGACCGTAAGGCTATGTTCACACGGCTTATTCACGGCGTAAGGATTTCTTCGCCCGCAATTATGCCGTGTGCTCCGGATCGGGGAGGCGGGGGCGGCAGCTCGCCGGCCCAACAGACATTCATTATACACAGCGCGTATACCATTGATAATTGACATGTCACTTTCTCCCCGGTCACCGTATTTCGCGAGCGGGGAGAGGAGACGGTATCCATAGTTTTCTATGAGTACTGTGGATTACCGTAATAAGCTTTCTTTAGTACAGTACAAACAAAATGTAAAAAAAATTGTAATTCTCAGCCTCCTTTTCTCCCTATCCTACTGCATTTTCTGCTCACTCAAACAAAAATCATTAAGGCAATCAGTCTTGTAGAGGAGACAGTTAAGCTTCACCGAAAGCTTAGGTTACAACTGCCCACAGAGTCTGTGGGGAGGGGAGTGGAGGGGAGGAGAGGCCCCAGAGGTACGGTAGTACTGGCTGTATAGTGACTGTTTTATCTCAACTCAGTGCTGGACTCAAAGCTACAATACTCCCTACTGACTACTGTCTAATTTCCTCAATACCGCAAATTCTAAAGCTGTCTCACCTGCTAGTCAAATGTCATCAGTGATTTGAAGGAAGAGGGAAGGGAGAGAAAAGATAAGGAAACATTTTTCTATAAAGAGATGTATTACAAAGTTTCTGATTTATGCATGTACTGTTGGTTTATGGCGGTTGGTTTATAATTGGAGGTATGCTTTTACGCTTTAAAGAGAACCTGTCACATAGATTATGCCCCCCTTGCTCAGGACAGCACAAGCTAGTATCAAACATGCTGTTTCCAGCGTTGTGTCCCTTACTCGGTAAGATGCTGGAGTTTTAGAGTATTTAATGCTCAAATCTGCAGTTTTCAGCCAGAAAAGAGTCATGAAAAGAATCCGTTTTTTTCATTTCCCACCCACCTAAACTGATAAACATGTGAATAACTGCTTATTCATGAGCAAGCTAGCACCTGCTCATGAATAAGATTTGAGGGGTAAATGCTTTAAAACTCCAGCATCTTACAGAATAAGGGGCACAGCGCTGGAAACAGCAGGTCTGACACTAGCTTGTACTGTCCTCAGCAAGGGGGGAATAATCAATGTGACAGGTTCCCTTTAACGCAATTGAACACATTAGTTTTAGTTTTATATTATATATAATATATATATATAATATATATATATATATATAAATAAAGAGATGCAGCAGAGTACAGCTTGACCGTGATATCACGGCTTTTCGTGTTATCTGTTATCTTTTCTGATCTATAAACAAAGGCCATTGAAAAGCATTAAAAAAAGGTGAGACAACATTCTGTGCTGTCATATAACTGTGCAATATCTGTTCTGTTTATTTTCTGCTATATCTGTGTGTGTATATATATATATATATATATTATTATATATAGTTAGATATATAAAGATAGATAGATAGAAGAAGAAAAAGATTATATATATTATATATATTATATATATATATAATATATATATATATATATATATATATATTATTTATATATTATATATATTGCTCCATTTACTTTCCTCACTAAAAAATAAAGGGTATCTGAAAATGGAATGACAAAATGTGTTTTTTTTTCTCTTGCAGAATGTGGTATTTGAGCGATATATTACATAATGTTTATTATCTTCCCACACACACACACATGTATACCGGTGTAATATAAAGATTTTACACCTTTAAAAAGATGTTGACTGTTCCCAGAAAGGCTTTTACTCAACAACCACTTGAGTTGTAAGTTGTTAGTGATATCATTTGATGGCTTAAGTTAATTAAACACTCTTTTGAAAAGAAATCTATTTAGCAGAGCCTTGCATTTTATTTTTGTGCTAGCAGGCCTATTTTGTTCAGTAATGGATAGATAGAATGGTCATGGTTTATTTTGTTTCTGAGCAGAATTTTTTTAACTAATTAAGAATCCTTAGAGTAAGAAAATAATGGAAGTTTGTTGTATGGAAATTTATGACCTGTAACAGGAAACGTCGGTTACCCATAGTAGGCACTGGTAGAATAATAGTCTACTAACACTTAAAGCAAATAAATACACATTTGGGATTTTTATTCTAATTTAATGAAACAGCAGACTATTAAAGTTATTTAATTTTATTTCAACATTACCTGTGATTACACTCAAATGGGAAGTAAAAGTAGCATGTCAGTGTGTTCTCTTGCAGGCTCATATTTGTGTGGATTACGAGAGGGTATTTGCAGAATTATGAGTTTTCAAGCAAGAAATTGGTTGTAATTTACTATGATTCTCCCATCATAGTTGGTGACGGCGTATTGGTTACTTGCTGGAAGAGACCCCAGGAGCCAAAATTACCCCAATTCCTTAGAAAGCTAATGCTGCAGTTCCTTCATATCAAATACATGCACAGTAATGTTTTGTCTTCCACTCTGCATCTCAAAAAAATTAGAATATCACTGAAAAGATAATTTATATCAATAATTTACGTGAAATAGAGAAACCCATATATAGTATAGACTCATTACAGTATGAATTACAAGGTTTAATATAATACATTTGTGAGCCCTATAACAAATAAAAAGATAGTCCTGGAGAACCTCTTTCATTTTCAGGATATTCTATTTTTTGAGATGCACTAATACATAAGTGGGGCTGTGCCACAACTCCCTGCACAGTAGGAGGATAGAAGCAACACTGTGGAGACGAAAGTCTAAAATACTACTATACTACTAAGTTAGACCTTCACCAATCACAATATTATGGGTGACATGTATGAACGGGTTGCGCCAGATATCTGGCGTCTTTTCAGCCCCATATCAGGCACAGCCCCGTTCATATATTTTTAAATCTCCCACATGCCACTCCGGGGCACATCACGTCTGTGGTGCATTGTAATGCACCCGATCTCGGGGGGCGTGCAGGAGGCGGGGCACACTAGAACCGTAGCGAAACTACATATTTATAGCTTTGCTAGGGCATTTCTAGGCGTACTATAATTAGAACAGCTATACCACTTTCAAAGTGGTATACCTGATCCGAACTGTCGCCCGAGCACTAGAATGCGCCTGATCTATGACCCGCTGTATAGCAGGTTCATAAATCAGGTGCATTCTAGATTGTTAGGCGACTGAAATTTGGCATTAACACGCCAAATTTCATACATGTCGCCCTATGTCATATACTAGTGGATTACATGACGTTCTTTAACGGTAAAACTGTTTTGATAAAACTGTATCTTAATCAACTACCACTACGCTGGTCAAGGGCAACTAAATTGGGATTTAATATTTAAACACTCTGGCCAAATGCATAATGAGAGATATCTGCAGTACATTTTGCGATTTTAGCCTTAGTCTGATTTCTAGACACAACTCAGGTTCCCCTTAAAAGAACTGAAATTGTTCTCTAGTGTATTCTAACAAAGCAAACTTTTTCTTTAAGTGGACAGCCAGAATTTTCTAAATGTCTAGTGCCTAGCAATTTTTTAATTTTATAGCTCTTACAAAATTGGAATTCTACAACAAATACATACAAACATGCAATTTTACAACATGTAATTTCTTGATAACGATAGGGTGTGTGTTTGCTTTGCTGATTGAGGGAATATTAAAACAGAGCATCCCTTATTTAATGGGTGGCTAAATAGAAAGCAATGATAGGAAGCAGCAGAACATATCAGATCCATACTAATTAAAGTGTCCAGTAGACATGTCTGATAAATGTGGAATGCACTCAGGAACTGTCTGTACAAGGTAAATAACAGACTCTTATCTCAGCACCAGTCAAATGGTTTCCTCTATGTAGAATCCATCAGAAATCACTTGGTCTGTTAAAGTTGTCAAGCACACGTTCTTGTATGTTGTTGTACAAATAAACAAAAAAGGCAGTCAGCAGGAAAAGAAAGTAAACCAGATATCCTTCCACTTGTTGGCTACTACTTTTATCTTGAAAGATACAAGCACGACACATTTAGCCTATGTGATTGGCAGAGTGAATGCAAAAATCAAGAAAACTATATATAGCCCCTTACTAATAAAGCAAAGCTGCCTAAAGCACAAAGATCTTCTGAGAAAAACATGTTGCTAAATGTCTGGAAAAAATTATATAAATATATATACACACAATTTCTCACTAAAGTGAGTCCCCCCTCACGTTTTTGTAAATATTGTATTATTATTTTCATGGGACAAAACTGAATATATGTCACTTTGATACAATGTAAAAAAAGTCAGTGTGCTGCTTGTATAACAGTGTAAATTTGGTGTGCCCTCAAAGTAACTAAACACACAGCCATCAATGTCTAAACCGCAGGGAACAAACTGTGCCCAAAATGTTAATGTTTGTGTGGCCCCCATTATTTTCCAGCACTGTCTTAACTCTCTTGGGCATGGAGTTCACTCCAGGACAACATCACGGTGATGTTGAGTGTTAGAGACCTTGCGCTGCTCCACCTTCCGTTTGAGGATTCCCCACAGATGCTCAATATGGTCTAGGTCTGAGATATGCTTGACCAATTCAGGACCATTATTCTCATTTTCTTTAGCAAAGCAGTGATCGTCCTGGAGGTGTGTTTGTGGTTGTTTTCATGTTGGAATACTGTCCTGCAGCCCAATTTCTGAAGGAAGGAGTTCATGCTCTACTTCAGTATGTCACAGTACATGTTGGCATTCATGATTTCCTCAATGAACTGTTGCTCCCCACAGCAGGCAGCACTCATGCAGCCCAAAACCATGACTCTCCCACGACCATGCGTGACTGTAGGCAAGACACACTTGTCTTTGTCCTCCTCACCTGGATGCTGTCACACACACTTGACACTATCTGAACCAAATAAGTTTATCTTGGTCTCATCAGACCACAGGACATGGTTCCAGTATTCCATGTCCTAAGTCTGCTTGTCTTCAGCAAACTCTTTGTTGGCTTTCTTGGACATCATCTTTAGAAGAGACTTCCTTCTGGAAAGGCAGCCATGCAGACCAATCTGATACAATGTGCGGTGTATGGCCTGAGCACTGACAGACTGACCCTCCACCCCTTACTCTCTACAGCAATGCTGGCAGCTCTCATACGTCTATTTTTAAAAGCCAATGTCTGGATATGACGGTTAGCCTGTGCACTCAACTTCTTTAGTCGATCATGTCGAGATGTGTTCTAAATGGAACCTGTCTTCTTAATCACTGTATCATCTTGGCCACTGTGCTGCAGCTCAGTTTCAGGGTGTTAGCAATCTTCTTCTTTTTTCAGATCCTCAGACAGTTTTTTGCTATGAGGTGCTATACTGAACTTCCAGTGATCAGTATGAGAGAGTGTGAGAGCGATAACACCAAGTTTAACATACCTGCTCCTCATTCACAACTGAGATCTTGTAAAAGTAAACTCACATGACACCATGGAGGGAAAATGGCGAATATATATGTGGGAAAACATCTGAAATTAAATACAGCGCTTAGAAAGTACTGAACATTTAAAAGATTCTCACATCTGGAGAACTCTTTCTATATGTTGTGTCATGGCATATGGATAGAATTATGAAGGATCCAACATTTGACACACCTCAATGCCACTACTGCCACTCTGGCATACTCAGTGCATGCATGTAGCTCCTGGTCTCCTATTTTTATCTTTATTTATATAGCACCAACATAATCCGCAGCACTTTACAATTTAGAGGGTATAAGTACAGACAAAATGACAGACATTACACTGTAAAAAAATACTTACAGATTAGACACAAGGTGCCCTGCTCCCAAAAGCTTACAATCTATGAGGGTGTATGGGTGAGACAAAAGGTGAAAAGTGCTCAGTTTACAATGGTCCAGCCATGTTTCATAAATATTGGGTAGTTTACACAAAAGTGGTTGAATCTGCCACCCAGACCATACAACTATATACAGATAAGTGCCTGTGAATGCCCAAGTGCAAGGAGTGACAAATGTGTGTGACAGAAATTGGGTGGTTAACGATTAGGGGTTTTGGTAGGCCTGCCTAAGAAAATGAGTTTTCAGAGTGAACTTAAACCTATGAGGGGTGTGAGTGTGCCTGGTCATATGGGGTAACATGTTCCAGAGAACCACTGCAGCACGTGCAAAATCTTGGAGACCAGCATGGGAGGTTTGGATGACAGAGGTGTGTAATCTCAGATCATCAGCAGAGCAGAGAGACTGGGTAGCATGGTAGACAGAGATGAGGGAAGAGATGTAGGGGAGCTTTATGGGTGAGAGTGATGAGTATCTGTTGTATTCTGTACTGAATGGGCAACCAGTGCAGTGATTGACACAGGGTTGAGGCATCAGTATAGTGGCTGGAAATAAAGACAAGCCTGGCTGCTGCATTCAGGACAGATTGGCGAGGGGAGAGTTTGCAGAGAGAGAGACCGATAAGCAGGGAGTTGCAGTAGTCAAGACGAGAAAGAACAAGAGCAACAATGAGAGTTTTAATTGTTTCCACAGTGAGAAAAGAACGGATTCTAGAGATGTTCTTGAGGTGCAAGTGACAGGAGCAGTCGAGGAATTGGCTATAGGGAGAGAAGGACAGATCAGAATCTCGTATAACCCACAAGACAGCGGGCCTGCTGCCTAGGAGTAATGGTGGTGCTACAGACTGAGACAGAAATAGCAGTGTGGAGTGGGTAAGTAGAAGGCGGGCTGACTAGAAGTTCAGTTTTAGTGAGGTTAAGTTTGAGACAGAGAGAGGACATGATGTCAGTGACGATGTTACGGGAAGAGGTGTATAATTGAGTGGCTATTGTATATATATACATTCTTCTATTGTATATATATATATATATATATATATATATATATATATATATATATACATAATACAATAGAAGAATCCACAGCACTCCAATATTCAGTAGAAAAGGAAAAAAACTGTGTCTATTCACCCATGCAGCAACGTTTCAGCTCAAACGTTGTTGCATGGGTGAATAAACACCTTTTTTTCACTCTTCTACTGAATATTGGAGTGCTGTGGATACTTCTATTTTTGTTATTTGTGGGTTTTTGGTCAATTCCCTTCTGCTGGCACACGTCTACTTTGATAAGAAAGTTTTTTGAGTTGGCCCCGCACAATTCATCCATGAGATTATGAATAACCATAACTTCATACTTTTATATATGTAACCAGATATATAGATATACAATTACAGATGCTATATAAAGCTACGATACGGCATTACTATACTACAAATACAAAATGTATATATATATAATATAATTGTGGGAATCAGCTCAAACGGAGGCAGTCCTTAACGTGCAATACTGCAGGTTTATTGCATCGGTTTTACAAACAAGAGAAAATAAACAGCAGGGCTTGCTTCAGCCAAAACAAACATAAATCACAGTCCTTGTTTCCAGTCACAATACCGTATGCCGGTCTCTGTCGTACATCCACATTATCAATGCCAGCTCTGGCTCTCTCATCCACTGCTCACTCCACTGAGCAGTTTTCATAGGAATGGAACCACACCCCCTTTCGACCTGACCCTGCTGGCCATAATAGGCCTGGTAATGGGCCCAGGACTGTAATGTGGGAACTGCCCTCCCACCCAACCTCCTACAGACTGCTCCAATAAAGCCCACCCGGATCACGGCAACCAAATACAAAACGTTGTCAGTGGCCTATTGCCGCATGACATCCAGAAATAACAGGGGTTTTTATTTCACCGATCTTAGGCCAGATCGGTGACAATATAAACGACCGTCCACTACCGCACCTTTTGCCTTCCTACAATTCCCCCCCCCCTCTGGCCCAATGCCGGGGGACTGGGCACCTTCAGCCATCAAACTATGTACCCTAGACAGGGCATCTGCATTCCCTCTCAATAATGGCGTAATTCCGCTCGGCAGGGGACAGCTTCCTGCTCAGAAAACTCAGGGGATGTTTCTCCCATTGATAACTTGGACATTACCGCACCCAAAGGCCAACCTCTGAGGCATCTCGATTGTACTACAAATTCTCGCGTGAAATCCGGGGCCACTAAACTGGCTGTCTACACAGTGCTACTTTCAAGTTTCGGAAGGCCCTCTTCACCTCTGGGGACCATCTTGATCATGGCGGACTTAGTACCCCTTTGTCAGGTCCGTCAACGGGTGGCTGCCAACTCGGCAAACTTGGGGATAACCCACCGGTAATACCCCAACTATTCCCAGAAAACCTCTCCTTGTCTTGTTAAGTGTGGCGGGGGCCCATTTTGATTGCTTCTATCTTGTTTAATTGGGGCTTTATCTCCCCCCTTCCCATGACATACCCCAAGTAACTGGGCCTCTTTCATCCCGATGGCACACTTACTAGGGTTTATGGGGTGAACCCACCTTTCCTTAGCGCAACTATGACAAGCTTGGATCTTCTTAAGGTGACTCGCACCAATCTCGGCTGAAGATGACTATTTTCGTCAAGAGGTAAGCTGACGCATAAGCCCGGGTGGGGACCCTTAAATTCCTGTCCATGCCCTTTGGAATGTGGGGCGGTGTCCCCCTGTAACCCAATGGCATTCTTACAATAATGGAAGGAACCGTCTGTGTGGGCAAAAGAGCTGTTTTCCTCGCTGGCCACCTTGCTAAGGGGATTCTGCCAATACCCCTTGACAGGTCTAGGGTGGTGATATTACCCGGGCGGGTCTAGTCTCTCATAAGCTCATCTACACCGGGGCAATGGGTATGCATTGACCTTCGATACTTCATTTAGCTTGCGTTAGTCCGTTGCACGAAGCGCCAATCGCCGTTATGCTTAGGGACTAACACGATGGGGCGGACCATCCGCTCCTAGAACTACCTCAATCACCCCTAATTTTAGCATTCTCTGCACTGTGTGCATTCCCACGCCCAAACTCCATTCCTTTTGCCACACATTTTCCTACGGGCCTCGGGAATCCTATAAGGTTTTAATTCACTCTCACCTTGATGACTCGTGACGAGATCTCATGTTCTACAACATGGGCTTCAGGCCTGGTGCCTCTGTGAATAGTCGCCTATTTTTGTTGCAGCGTTGATCATACACAGTTGGATTAGAGACGGAGATAGTGTCTCTGCGATCTTTACTGCCTCTATACTTGGTCTCCTGTGTTGGGACACCAAGCAGATGTCTCCCGGGGTCTCTATCTTTCTCATGGCTTGAGCAAGTTAACATGGATACTTGGTAGAGGCTTCCTTCTCCCTGTCTGATGGACCCGATAGTTGACTTCCCCACCTTTCTCAACATCTCATCGGGACCTTTGCCATTTCGCCAGGAACTTGCTCCCACCGTTGGTAACTTAATACTAGGACCTCTGTCCCCTGGCCTAAAACTGTCTCACCTGGCTGACCTTTGTAGACCCTTGCTTTTGCCTCCTGCGCCTGTAAGAGGTGTTTTTAACAAATAGGGATACCTAGTGATCCGCTCCTGAGTTGTTCGACATGCTCAATGATGACGCTTTTAATTGGCGTGACCTCACTCTGTCCCTCCCCCCCCCAAGTTCTCCTTGGCAATTTCTAATAGTCCCCTGGGATGCCTGTCATAGAGTAACTCAAAAGGTGAGAATCCTGTGGAGCTTGGGGAACCTCTCGATGAGACAGGAGATAGGCAACAGGTACGTCCCAGTCTCGGCCATCTTTCTCAACTAACCTTTTTCCAACTGTCTTTAAGTCTTGTTGAAGACTTCCACCAAGCCCATCTGTCTGGGGTGGTACACAGAGGTGCGTAGTTGGGCCACTTCAGGACCTTGTCAAAGATCTTGCATAACACTAGACATAAACGTGTACCTTGATACCGTCAGAATCTCTTTCGGCAAGCCCGTTCTGGAATAAAATGTGCCATAGCTTCCCTAGCACTTACCATTGGAGGAAAGCATTTCTAAGTGGGTAACCAGCTTCTGGTACCTGGTGGCGTAGTCCATGACGACCAGAAGTATACAGGTTCCTCTAGCCACTTTTACACGCCCTACTAAATCCATTGCTACTCTCTCAAGGGTGTCTCGATAATAGCATTGGTATTAGTGGTGCTACTTAAACTGGCAACAGTTGAGGTGATCTGGAGCAACTGGGACAGGACCTGGCATTAGTCTCGAGGATTTCCGGTAGCAACCCTGGCCAGTAAAATCTTTTGAAGAATTCTTTCTACGGTCTTATCCGGCCCCAGTGTCCCCCCCAACACGTGACTGTGGGCCAATCCATTACCATCGGCGCCTGTAATGTGGTTGTGGGTAACCAGAGAGTTGTTCCACCAGCTTCTTCACGGATTTTTGGTCACCCGTTACAACAAATTCTGGTTTCAGCAAAATGGGGGAAATCTTTCCCTCAGCCCCAGACTCTTGGGGAACCCCATCAAAGTACACCACGCTGTTGTAGGCCCCTTTTATGGTCTCATTCTCCCTCAGCTTGGCCGTCCCAAATATTTCCCCCTAGATACTCCCATTCTGGCAGTGTCTCATCAAGGGTTGCCTCCCCCCTCGACCATCCCCTACCATGAACCGAGACGGGAACTCGGGACCAACATCATGTCAGTCTCTCAGACTGATCTGGGTTTTTGGAGGTGTTTTTTTTTCTTGTTTGTTTTTTGTATTTAATCATGATTTCTTTGTTTAGTTTTCTATTATTATATTAATTTCCTTTTTTCATCGCTTTGTCTTTTAAAAAAAAACACTTGCTGTATGAGCCCCTACCCAACCGTACCCCAAAAGAAGATGTGCAGACCCGTCAAATATAACATCATGCACAATCCCCGCTACGATGCCTACATGGTGTGACCACCGAAACCCCCCATTCGTATTTTAAAGTTATTGGGCACGGGGTACGCTTTTGTATCCCCCATGTATAACAGGAGACCCCCCAAAAGTTTATCCCCCGAGCCAAAACATGGGGAATACAGGCTGCAGGAGAGTAACCAAGCATCCCCGATTCCCAGGAGCTACCCTTACAGGGGTGCCATTCACCCCTGATGGGACAGAGGAGGAAAGTCCCGTTGGAAGTGCCCAACCCCCGGCCTGAGCAATGCCATAAACGCCAACAGGGACGTACCCAGCCCAACGGAACAGTCCATCGGTTCCTCAGCCAAGGGGGCACCGGGCCGCACATGCCCCACAGCATGGCATCGCCACAGATTCCCGACAGTGTGTCGGTATGTCGGCGCTGCCAGGGCCTTGGCCTTAGGACGGCATCTCTAATGGGAGCTTAGTACCGCTTCTATGACTCCCTGGGTCTGTCGGGTCTGCCAGTAGGAGAGGCAGACAGGGTCCTGGATCAGACCAGGGAATTCCTCCAATTGGCCCTGAATCTCTCTACCAAGCCAATTAATCATCTGCCTCTGGGTATATCCCTTGCGCCACCCAACATTTGCCACTGGCTTGGGAAGAGCGTGCAACAAAGCGTCCATCATGACCTCTCTAAACATCTGGCTGTGGGAACAGAACCTCTCCGGGCTGCAGCATTACTTGAAAGAGGTGCAAGGAGATCAACACATTTGGGTAACCTCTGGCCGGTCCCACCTGTATCCCATAACAGCTATGATGCGCCCTTTGTGCCCCGGCACAGCGACCTGTCCCAAAACTTCCCAGGCGCGCCAGAATTTCCGACATGAGTCGAGGGTACTCCCCTGGCAATCCTGCAGAGATAATTCCATAGTAAGATCCTTATTGAGCGCTCGCCATGAAGAACGGGCCAGAAACCTCTGCCCCACATGCGAGCTGGTAGTCGTCTCCCGTTCAGCCACCCTCTCGAAAACGTAAGGAAGGCTTCACTCGTCCTCTGGGGTCATCTTCTGCAGTACCCGACCCTCTTCCGCGCCTGCTGTTCGTCCCTCCTGACGGGTGTAGCCTGGGGCCTCGTGGCTCCCATCGTCCGAATCGAGCTTCCTCCTCCATGATGGTCATCTGCCTGATTAGGGAGCTGGTGGTCTGCCTGCTATGACCGCACAGTTCAGCATGGGCCTGTTTGCTTGCTGGAGCTCACCTGCACAGTGCTTGAGCACTCCTCCATTTCACTTGTTACTGGTGTTAACGTATGCAGCTGCCATAATCCAGGACATGCAGCCTCTGTACATACACCAGGAGTTGCCCACATCCGAGACACACAATTGTGGGAATCAGCTCAAACGGAGCAGTCCTTAAACGTGGTCAAACTGCAGGGTTTATTGGCCAATCGGTTTTTTTACAAATCAAGGAAAATAAACAGCAGGAGCTTGCTTCATCCAAAACAAACATAAAACCACCAGTCCTTTTTTCCAGTCACAATACCGTATGCGGTCCTCTTGTCATGCATCCACAGGTAATCCAAGCAAAGGCCCCAGCCTACACATGGCTCTCTCACCCACTGCTTCACTCCACTGAGCATTTCGCATAGGAATGGGAAACCACAACCCACTCCACCTTGAGACCTGCTGGCCTGATATACGGGCAGGTAAAGCCCAGGACTAGGATGTGGTAGCAGCCGTCCCTCCCAACTCAACAGACTCTCCAATAAAACCCGAACCCCGGATCACGGCACAAATACAAAACGTGTGTCCTGGCCTATTGTACTCTGACCACCAGAATAATCAGGGGGCTTTATTTCATTTCACCGATCCTTCAGGTCAGACTCGGTGACATATAACGTTCTCGATTCCAACGTACCCTCACCTTGTGCCCTTCCAACACTCCGTGTTTTAAAAGTGGGGTCCCCCTGCTTGACCCACAGTTACGGGGCCCGTTCCTCTCCCCCCCCCCTGCTTAACCCCCTTTTTCATTTTTGGGTTTTCCCCACACTCCAAACCAGGCGGGCCCTTTCAACCCAGGAGTTGAAAACACCGTAATCAGCTCAAAGGGCGTCCAAACGGAAATCAGGGTTTATTGGCCATGGTTTTAAAAAAGGAAAAAAAACAGGGGCTTTTCACCCAAAAAAAAAACAAGGGGGGGGGGGGGGGGTGGGGGGGTTTTTTTTGGGGGGGGGCGGGGGGGGGCCGGGGGGGGGCGGCGGGGGGGGGGGGGGGGGGGGGGGGGTTTTTGGGGGGGGGGGTTGGGGGGGGGGGGGGGGGGGGGGGGGGGGGGTGGGGGGGGGGGGGGGGGGCGGTGTGGTAGAGGGGGGGGGGGGGGGGGGGGGGGTTTTTTTTTTTTAAAGGGGGGGGGGGGGGGGGGGGGGGGGGGGGGGGGAAATATATTTTTGGGGTTTTTGGGTTTTTAAAATATATTGGTTTTTTTTATATTTTTTATAAAATAATTTTTAACACCTTTCTTCCCCTCATCACCCCTGCGCCCCAAACGCCAAGGACTGTCTTTTCGCTGTCACTGAAAACCCTCTCTTCTAAAACTTAACCTACTAAAACTGAACTTCTATCAGCCCGCCTTCTACCCCCCCCCCACACTGCTATTTTTTGTCTTTAGTTGTCACCACCATTACTCCAGGGAGCAGGCCCCCGCTTCTTGGGATAAAGAGATTCTGGTCTGTCCTTTTCTCCCCAAAGCCAATCCCTCGATGCTCCTGTCACTTTCACCTCAAAACACTCTAAATCCTTTTTTTTTTCTCACGTGGGAAAAAAAAAATTCTCATTCTGCTCTTATTCTTTTTTCTCTTTACTACTGCAACTCCCCTTAGGGCTCTCTTTCTGCAAACTCTCCCCTCTCCAATCTGTCCTGAATGCAGCAGCCAGGCTTGTCTTTATTTCCAGCCACTATACTGATGCCTCAACCCTGTGTCAATCACTGCACTGGTTGCCCATTCAGTACAGAATACAACAGATACTCATCACTCTCACCCATAAAGCTCCCCTACATCTATATATATATATATAATATATATATATATATATATATAAATATATATATAAAATATATATATAATATATATATATATATATATATGTTGCAGCATTTCCAGTAGTGGGAGAAAAGTATACTTTTATTGACCTATGATTTCTTTACACTTTCTCATGATGTTACACACAGGAACAGTGTGGTATGCATTAAAAAATATATCCACAGCTGTGTCTCTAACTCAGATATTCCCAATAATCAGAAGCTTCCAAAGACATGACATGGGCTGTCCCAAATTGTTTAAAGGCATATTAATCCTAGTGTATGTAAACGTTTGACTTTGCAGAAAGTAAAAAAAATGTCTTAAAAATTCTCTCCCTCTCATTATTCTGGCATTTGGCAAATATCAATAATTTTGACAATCCTAACTGACCTAAACAGGTAAGGTTTATTCTGATTACATGTCAGATAGTGAGAAAAACATGTGTATGTGTCTTTTTATATAGTGTAAGTAAACGTCTGTTTTCAACTGTATTTATATAGTGAGTTGCTACCACTGAAAGCATATATATGAACAATTCATATAAAGAATTGAAAGCATTCATTTTTTTGCTACTGTACTGAGGTAATCCTAAAATTCGAGGCAGATGGTTAGAGCATAGTCCAATCATTGACTATTATTGGTAAATTGTCTTTATAGCGTAGCTCAACTGCACTAAATCAAGGCCTGGCTATTACCATGTCACATGTCATCCTACCTTACAATATCATATCATTTATTTTATATATATTTAATGGTACCTAAATATTCTAATCTGTGAATGTCATAGCAAATCAGTAACGGTCTACTCCATCAGATGAACCCAGTATAGTTAAATGGACACAAATTATATGTAATTCATCAAAATTACTGGAGGGTTCCCACACTTGCCAGTTCCATTTATTAGTGTCATCCTAGTGACATATTATCAGGGGTTTGCACTATTGTTTTCCTGATGAAAGATAATGGAGACATTCATCAAATAGAAAGAGTTGACCCAACGGCAAAAATACTTATAAAAGTTTTACGCCCTTATATCACCACAGCAAAATTAAGAAGGGAATGTTTTATTAGCTACATTTATCTGCACTACATTCTAAATGCAGTGTAAAATTTTAATAAACCCTGCAGCCAAATGCAAAACAATCTTATCTTATACTCCTGCCTTTATATACTGTATTACTAAATTTTATGTATGAATATTGTATGCAGCAAATTCCCTTGCATTTTACCTCCACAGTAATGTTCCAGTAATAGAGCAGGTCTTTATCCTACATAATACAACAATACAGCATTTCCACTGTATTCTACATGTATAATACTAGCATAGTACAGACCTACTGAATAGCAACAATAAGTCAATTAAGTGTTAACATTTTTTACAGTAGATTGGATAAGGTTATTACTGCTAGCCTCCTACGTTAGCTAAAAAATATATTTTCTAACACTTTTTTTCACTTTTTATTGAACAAATGAAAACATTATCTGACAGTAACTTCTATTCAGATGGTAAATTGAAAAAAGTATGTTCTTTTATTTCTACTGTTGACACAATTTTTAAATATAGTAATCCTGCAGTAAGCCAAGATCCTGCTCGTGACTAAAATGCAGATTATTAATAATTTAGAGACATATCAAGGTGTTAAATCTGCCGCTAAAACAACTTTGAAGCTGCATGGACTCCATAGGACTTGTGACAGTGTCCTGTGATATCTGGCACTAGGAAATAAGCAGCAGATATTTTAGGTCCTGTAACTTGTGGCATAAGGCACTTTCCCAGCATGCCCCACAAATACTTGACTTGATTAATTTCTGGGGAAATTGGAGGGCATTTGGAAGTCAACGCCATTAACTTGGTCTGCAATGATGTTTAGTTACTTTGTATGCTTCAAATTCATGTAAAACCAGGACCCAAGGTTTTCTAGAACTCTGTCCAGAGCAGCACATTGTCTCTTCTGCCATATAAAAGACACACATGCACCCGGCCTTCCATATGATGTAAAAGAAAATTTAAGTCATCATACTAGGCCCCCTTCTTTGCTTGCTCTATGGTCCAATTCAACTACTTTTATCATTAGACAGGGGTCAGCATGAGCACCATTCACCAACATGCACAGCAAGCTGTGATACATTGCGTGTTCTTTTCTAGCATAACTTTTTGAGCAATATGTGCTGCTGTAGCTTTTCTATGGGATCAGACCAGGTGGGCTATCCTTCACTCCCAATGCTCAGAAGTAAATCTTGGGTGTCAATATCCCAATTGCTAGTTGGCAAGTTGTTTTGGCCTTGAACACTTTTGTTAAGATTCTAACCAATGCGAACACTCCAAAAGACCTGCTGTTTCAGACATGCCCTGACCCAGTTGTCAAGCCATCACAATTTGGCCCTCAAAGTTGCTAAGATACATTTTACTTGCCCATTTTTTCTTCTTCCAGCATATCAACTTCAGGAATTGGCTGTTCACATTTAAGACCTGCTTCTTCAGAACTGTGTAACAATAGTATATTGGAGATACAGAATATATATGTACCAGTTAACAATGTTTTGTATGAGGCTTGGATAGAACCCAAACTAGTCTTACTTTTTTTTTTTTTTAATAAAAATTTCCATGATTACAGCAAGCCAGCTGTACAAATTTACCTGGGCTATAGTACATTAAAGGGGTTTTCTCACTACAAAGATCCTAGTCCAATTAACAGCTTTCAAATAGGTTCGTATTATCAAAATCCTATTGTATAGCTGCCATTTCATACCTTTTGGCTTAATATTGTATTTACTCCTCTCCAAGGTTGGGTCCTGCCCCCTTAACCAGCATTGGGTGCTGGCTCTCCTATATTATTCCTGTCTTTCCACCTGGTCAGAATCACGGGAGTGGGCATTCTAGCCTATACTCCTTGTTCCCTTCTCTGACCATCTTATTATGTCTTCCTCCTACTCTTGTGAAATGATTCAGTGCTACTACTCATGCTCTGAATCATTTCACAAAGTCCTCAATAACCCAGGCATGCTCTGTTCATTCTGTGTCTGATTGCTGGATAGAGCACATCATCCTGCAGTGTTACTCCATGGGCTGTATACAAATGCAAATTAGACACAGGCTCTGTATACAAATGTAGTGTAATACACATGCAAATTAGACACAAGTTCTGAAGGGTGCAGAACAATGGGTGCAAAATAACTAAGTTCTTAGTTTCTGGAGTAGAGGCATAATGACGTCATCGGACAGAAGAGAGGATAAGGATGCCCCTGTTCGTGTTTTAAGCACGCCCCTGAATTTAAAAAACAAAACTCTTTGCTTATTAAACTGCTGAGGTGAAAAAACTCATTTAAGAATTTAGTCAGAGGTAAATATTACATCACTAAGGGCCACATGTATGAAAACTGTGTAGATCCAAAATTCACTTTTTTTCCCATAGCAACCAATCAGAGCTCTTGAATTTTAGACCTAGACAGATTTCATACATGTGGCCCTAGGTGTCACTAAGCAATGTCAGAGCACTCCTAATCCTTTATTAAAAAAAAAAAAAACAAGATCCAGCAGTAATATGCCTAATATACCATGCCCCATTGGCAGATTTCTATGTTTAAACCCTAATTACCAGGGGGTGATAAAAGGGAAAACCTCAAAAGGGAAAGTATTTACAAATTTTTAATCCAAAATTTCTAAAAACCCCAGCACCAGCCTTCTGTACCATGAAAAAGAAAATGTGACCCTTTTCCATTATACCAAAAAGCCCCTTTTCTCATTTCTCTATGGTAGACCCCACCTACTGTGGGGAATTTTTAGTCACCAAAACGGGGGTCAGCATGGCACTATGCCCAAAAAAAAAAAAAAAAAAAAAAAAATAAAAAAAAAACCCGCACAGAAAGGCAGCACAAATTTTTTCCCAGCAAAAAGGCAAAAGGACTTTTTCTAGGGGACCAGACGGGCCCGGGTTTAGCCTTCACTCGTCATGCTTCGAAATTTAATCTTGGATCCTTTCCCCATTTAAATAATTAGCAAGTTTCTGCCCTTGGCAAATTTTTGTTAGTTTTCAAACCACTGCATCTGCAAAACACAAAAATCGAAGTTTTCAAACATTCCATGCCCGGAAGTCTACCATCAAATTTGGGGGGGGGGGGGGGGTTGAAATTTTTAAAATTTAAATTATAAAAAAAAAAAAATTAAAAAAAAGGGGGGGGGGGGGAAAATTTTAAAATTTTTTTTTGGGGGAAGGGGGGTTTTAAATTTATTTTTTTTTGAAGAAGGTTTTTTATTTTTTTTTATTAAAATAAATAAAAAAAATCCAGTAGTAATATACCATGCCCTTTGGCAGATTGCCGTGGTTGGTAGTTGAGACTAATTATCAATGGGTAATAGTCGAGGGCAAGCGTCATTAAGGCAAGAGTATTTACATGTATCTATTACAGCAGTTCTCAAACACAGCAGCAGATGCTTTGCTCAAGCTGACGGTCCATACCGTCAATCAGCTCTTTAATTGCCTTATAGAACTTGAAATTCCCCTTTAAACCAGCAACAGTGATGATAAATTTGAAAAGCGAAGGAAGCATTAACGGGGGAAATATTAGGGGGAAGGGCTGTGCGCTGGGCTGCCCCTTGTAAAGGGCCCGACTGCTTGACAATCTGTACAAAGGGGACAGCCCCTCCAAAAATTCAGTAAAGAAACAAGCCACAATTTCTTGATCTTTCCTTCCACCCCAAAGGGCAAAAACAAACAAGTTTTTCTTTTTTTCTTTATCTTTTTGCTTTGCTATGGATCACTTTAACAGAGGAACAAATGTTTTTCTACTTACCGATACATGTTACTTTTTAGTTCAGTCATTATAATTTGTTACCTGGGAAAAAACCTTGTTATATTTGTATTTTATATATTTTGTTGTGGTTGTATCTTTTAATTTTACAGCGTTCACAACAGACAAAGTACTAAGTACACTGATACACTTAATTCACTGCCCCTTTAAAAATTCCCCCAAACCCCAAAAAAAATCCCCAAAATTTTGACATTTAATATAAGAAGGGGAATTAATTTTTACACTTTGGCGCATTACTGATCTTCAGCCAAAAGGAAAATTTTACTGACTACTTCGTTTATCCCCAAAATAAGGGTAATAATCAAAGACTGATAAGACGGAGAATTTAGCAGACAGATTGGTTGTTTTCTGTCACCATAACCACTACCAGTTTACCCTGCCTGAGACCTATACATGTATTTGTATCCGATTTATACCAAATGGTGGCTACTAATACAGGAGGTGATCTGTAGACACTGTAGAATATACAACTGAATGTAGAGAAATGAACAAATATACTGTTATAAGAATCAAATGAGTGAGTGGGCAGTAATCATTTAATCTGTGTAACCAAATCATTTTACATTTTTTACAATGTATTTATATTAACCAAATGTTTAACTCCTTACCGACACTTAATGTAAACTTACATCATAATGCCGGTAACAGACTAAGGAGCGGGCTCACTCGCTGTGCCTGCTCCACATGAAGTGAGTGAATGAGGAATAGTGCTGAGCTCTGTTCCTTACTTCAATAAGTTCCCCACGATTAGATCCTGGAGTGCTGGTCAGTTGGCATGGCAGCTGGAATAGTAATGAAGGCCTCCATAGCTACCATGTTAGCACTCCTGTTACTCCCTGCCCCTAACATTTAACATTTGGTCGATTTTCTGATACTCAAATACTGATGGCCACTACTCAGGATTGATCACATTGGTGAGGGCATTAACTCTTGGCACCCCATTGATTAGTTGTATAAGCGGGCACTATGGTCTTTTATTGCTTAAACTGCTCCATACACCTAAATGACATTTATTTAGTGGCAGCTATGCAGAGTATTGCAGGAATGTTACCTTAATTCATTTTAAATAATACAGATGTAGCAAAGTTTAACTTGGCAGTGACATCATAGCTTTCTGTGTTATCTGTTCTTAGGTCACAACAAAAGTCCCAGAACATTGAGCTAACTTCCTGTGCTGTGACATCATGGTGTATTATCTGTCAAGGTTATGTGCTTATTTTTTATATATACAAATTTTTCGTGTACATTTACAACAGACTCATAAGCGTACTTATGCAAAATGAACAAATCTTAAAAGTACTAATTGTCCACATCAGGATTGTACATTACTCTTGATGAAACCTCTGAAGACCTATTCTAAAAGCAGGGTGAACTCAACAATATTTTGTACTGTACTTTGCATTATACTGATTAAATTACAGTACCCAGTACCAAGTTATAAAAGTTACATTGTGTCTGTGGCATCAAAGAAAGAAACATGAAACGGATAACTATACACAGATTTACAGAATGACAGGTGGTGAGTGGTGACTAATAAAAGTGCCCTTAAGCTTTCCAAAATCTATGATCTACTACTATGTACTGTGTCTGTAAGTCACATCTAAAATTACTCATGACATCTAACTGATATTTGACCTACAAATCCTAAAATAGATTTCAAGCCTAGGAAAAACGGCTTCACACAAACAGAAAAACAAAATGCTTGAGCATTACAGTGCTCTGCCTATGAATCGAGGGAGCTGGACTTCTCTCTGTCTTCACTAATATAAACATGTATATTTGCCTCCCAGAACAAAGCTACTCCTTTTGACCATAAAGACAAGGTCAATGGGATGCTGATATGGAAGACTGCTATCTTTATGTGCAATCTGTGTTTATTAACAAAACCAGCTTAATTAATCCATGGAACATCTGCTCAAAAGGTTTGGCAGGAAACAGTTATTGCCTCCGGATAACAGTGTTCTCTGGACTGGTGGTAACTGGGAGTATAGTCTGCTCTTCTTCCCTAACGCCTTAAGGCAGTAACAGAAGGTATGTGACCTACGAGCATTCATTCAATAATAGGAAAAAGAAAAGAAAACTTTTATGATGCAGTTCAGAAAGACCTTCATTGCTGCAATTAACCATAACAATCACAGCATAATGTATAGGATGGCAGTGCCATGACTGTGTACAGTGTTAACTGCTATGTGACTGCATCTGACCCATAGTAGTTATGCACGCACCTTCTTCCCCCCCGGCGGGCCCCGAGTGCCAGCGCACGCACAGGGGCCGCAATGGTCGCATATGCGTCCGGACCCCTGCGCCAGGGGGCCGAAAGGCCCCCCTCGCCGCAAGGCCGGGTCACCGACCCAGCCATGCAGCCAACACGGCCACCGCCTGCACCGCGCGTTGCAGGCAGCGCCGAGGCTGAACAGCGGGATCTCCTGATCCCGTCTGTCAGCTCCCAGGAGGCCACGGGGCAGGCGCGCGAATGTGATGATGTCAACGCGCGCCTGCTCCGCGTCCCCGTAACCCGGAAGCCAGCGACCACTCCGGACAGGAGAAAGGAGGGACAGCGGGTGAGTATTATTTTTTTATTTTTTTCTAAACTACTTACTGTCCCTGGCTGCCTATACTCTGCCCTATATACTGCCCTGGCTGCCTATATACTGCCCTGGCTACCTGTACCCTGCCCTGGCTAACTATACCCTGGCTGCCTATACCCTGCCCGGGCTACCTATAACCTGCCCTATATACTGCCCTGGCTACTTATACCCTGCCCTGGCTACCTATACCCTGTCCTGGCTACCTATACCCTGCCCTGGCTACATATACCCTGGCTGCCTATACCCTGCCCTGGCTACCTATACACTGCCCTGGCTACCTATACCCTGGCTGCCTATACCCTGCCCTGGCTACCTATAAACTGCCTTATATACTGCCCTGGCTGCCTATATACTGCCCTGGCTACCTATACCCTGCCCTGGCTACCTATACCCTGGCCTGGCTCCCTATACCTTGGCTACCGAGATCCTGCCCTATATACTGCCCTGGCTACTTATACCCTGCCCTGGCTACCTCTACCCTACCCTGGCTGCCTATACACTGCCCTGGCTACCTATACCCTGCCCTGGCTGCCTATATACTGCCGTGGCTACCTATACCCTGCCCTAGCTGCCTATATATTGCCTTGGCTGCCTATACCCTGCCCTGGCTACCTATAATAGCCCTGGCTGCCTATACACTGCCCTGGTGCCTATAATAGCCCTGGCTACCTATACACTGCCCTGGCTGCCTATAATATCCCTGGCTTCCTATACACTGCCTTGCCTACCTATATACTGCCCCTGCCTACCTATATACTGCCCCTGCCTGCATGTAGACCGGCCCTGGCTGCCTATAAGTGGCCCTGTCTGCCTGTATACTTTCCCTGTCTGCCTGTGTACTGTCCCTGTCTGCCTGTATACTGTCCCTGCCTGCCTGCATACTGTCCCTGCCTGCCTACATACTGGCCCTGCCTGCCTAATGGGGGTCTACCTATTTACATGCCACTTATCTGACATTTTTTAATTTCTAATTTTTAGGGTCTAACATACCTTTTTGGGGGAATTGATAGGAAAGTTGCGGGAAAAAAAGAGGAGTCTAAGATGTATTTGTGGTAAATTCTACAGGGACGAGTAGTGACCACTAGAAAAAGACATTGCATGCTGTACCGGAATGAGACAAAATGGAAAGGTACGACTCATCAGGGAAGACATCATGTAGGGTTGGGCCAGATAGAGAAGAAAAGGAGAAAAGAACAACTCCCATCAGAGATGATGTCTCCTGTGAGTCCCTGCTGTCATGGGTATTACTTCAGTGTTGAATCAGTGCTGTATTCATGTGATGGTGACCTGACTACTGGTGATGTGATTGGTGGGACTTTAGGTTATGTTGGTGCTTATTAGTGTCATGTGGGCTTGTCCCGGATTGTAAAGCAAGTTTCACACCTGACCTGTGATGAGGGGTTTCTCTGCACCACTGTTTCTTTCTTTCTTGTATTTAGGGAGCTCTCACACGGAGCGGTTTTGGTGCATTTTTTGATGTATTTTTTCTGCAGAAATGTACAGCATTAACTACTCTGCCTTTCTGCACAAAAACGCACCAAAAACACATCAAAAACACATCAAAAACCCACCAAAAACACATCAAAAATGCATCAAAAACTCTCCGTGTGAAGGCACCTTTATAGTGTAGTTTATTTTAGAAAGTGGCGAGGTGCGAGAACAAGGGACATTTTGTAAGCGGATATTGTATGTGGGCTGGTGGGGGCTCTGTGCCAGGGCTGATTTTTATTCCCAGTCCGGCCCTGCCTTCTGCTGATGGGATTCTCCTATAAGACACCATGGGTAAGATGTATGAAACTTGGCACCGACATGTCAGTTCTAAATCGATATAGAGGAGTGTAAAATGCAATAGTATGTATGAGCCTGTCGTATTTGGGTTCATAAACCTGGTGTGTGGTATGCCTTGCATAGCAAATCTTTGACACGAGCTTTGGCGCATTCAGTTCATAATGCGCCAAGTTTTGGCATACGACTGTTCATACTAACAGGGCCAGGCATCCTCAAACTGCGGCCCTCCAGCTATTGGGAAACTACAACTCCCATCATTCCCACTGTTATAGATTATATAAATGCATGATGGAAGTTGTAGTTTTCTAACAGCTGGAGGACCGCAGTTTGAGGATGCCTGAACAGGGCTATGACAACTTTTTTTAGTTCAAAGCATGCCATAAAACTGGTAAAGCCCTATTCATACATGTAGCCCCATATCTTTACACAATAAGGGCGACATGTATGAATTCGTATGCGTACTTTTTTTTAACTTGGCGCCGACACTCCCAGTTTCTAAATAGATATAGAAGAGTGTAGAATATGAACCGTAATAAGATTTTTGGTGCATACAAAAACCCTTTAAATTTCGCCAAACTTTGTAGGGGCATTGAGTGTAATGCGCCAAACTTGGCGCATTAAGCTCTATGTAATGCGCCAAAAATTTGTCGTATTCTACACTCTCAGAATCTCATAATCCAAGCATTGAAACATTTAGGCCATGTTCACACGGTGTATTTGCAGGGCGTAATTACGTCCCGCAATTATGCCGTGTGCCCGGGGCGGGGGCGGGAGGGGGGACTGAGCAGGGGGCCGGCACTTCGCCACCCATAGACTTGAATTGCCAGCGGCGCGTATACGCCGCTAGTAATTCACATGTCAATTATCCCCCGCCCGGGGGGGGGAGACGTAATCCAAGTTCTCTATGAGAACGTGAATTACCGTAATGAATGGGCCTTTTTTCAGCCCGTAATTAGCGCACTTTGGCGCTTAATTACGGACCGAAATACGGACCATTTTAAGCCGTGTGAACATGGCCTAAGAGGGCAACATATATGAATTCGAATGCGTACTTTTTTTTTTACTTGGCGCCGACACCACAGTTCTATATAGATATAGAAGAGTGTAGAATACGACAGATTTTTGGCGCATTACATAGAGCTTAGTGCGCCAATTTGGCGCATTACACTCTATGCCCATACAAAGTTTGGCGCATTAAGCTTATGTAATGCGCCAAAAAATCTGTCGTATTCAAACACTCTTCTATATCTATTTAGACCTCTGGTGTCCGGCCCAAGTAAAAAAAAAAGTACGCATTCGAATTCATACATGTCGCCCTAAGATTCCCTCTTCAGTATCAGGCCTACTGTACATAGTCTTGAAACATGTCCCCTGCTTTTCTGTCAGTAAAAGGGTCACGGCCACAGGTTACAGTAAGCCATGTGCTGAATGACTGTCTGCTTTATAATGAGATGCAATTTAAATGAGTGACATTTGGCAGATCTCCAAGGATTATGTTAGCTTAGACTCAAGTTAGTATTACTCTATTATTATCGCTTATTTATAAGGCAGCAACATATTCGACACAACTGCAAGAAGCATGAAGCATGTCTGTTATTAAACAAATTGTTACAATTAGTCCCCATCCCATTGAGCAAATAGCACAACTATGAATATATCAGTAATGAGGTTAAGACAGTCTGTTTTTAAGATAATATAACCCTTTAATGACGGGTATTAAGGTAGGGAAGACAGATGTTTAGTAATTGATAATCTGTTAGGCCTGTAAACAATGATAGGACTAGATACAATCACATGTCAGTCATTGAGACAAAATATGCCTCCAATTACATTCTAAACTGAACCATGCTTAAATTGTTTGTTTTGTTCTACATAAATCTACAAAATATATCTTGTGGTTACACAGTAAATTATGTTGGCACCACCGGTTTATACAGTATGCGGGTACAATATCCATGATATGCCATATGGATATAGTTACTGAAACATAACTTGGTAGCGTCTGCTAGGCTTGTACATACTATGCCAACAAAGCACACTTTCTATGGGCACCATATGTTTCACCTTTTTTAACTTGTGTACTAATCATGCTGTAGTTGTTTAACCCATTATAGGGGTTGTCCAGCTCCCCTTTTTAATGTGCCATGTGTTACAAAGCCTTTCAGAAAAAAAGTTGAAATCGGCACAGTTTTTAGGTTGATCAGAATTTTCCGATCACGCGATAATTTAGGTGAAAATCTGCGCATAATATATTAATAAATTTCACTATTTTTCGCGCTTCCTGTCATTTTGGCGGCCAGCAAATCAGCTTAGAGAATAAGTAGGGTGAGCTGGGTGTCGACGTCATGACTGGGATGTGTAGGTTGTGATTGGCTGGAAAAAAACACATACCTCGTTTTACATAGAACAGCCCTTCCTGTTCAGCATCAGTGTGTGTCTGTGTCTCATAAGAGCAGTAAGTGTGCTAGGTCTCCCTCAATACAGCTCAGCGACACAGTTCTCTTTGTTCACACAGACAACTATGCTTTTAGCTGTGAACATTAGAACATAGGTAGATTAGAGAATTTCAGTTTTTAGTTAGTTAGGCTGAGAATTTGAAATAAGCATCTAGCGCTGTACAGCCGCGGGAGGGTGGGGGGAGTGGTGCGGGCGAACAAAAAACAGACAGGCGGGCAGGCTTTTGAAAAAAGAGGGGTTTTGTGCAGTCCAGACGGGCTTTGCCCTGCATAGAAAGGGCTTTTTTTTAAACATTTTTTGGGCCCATTTTTGGTGAAATTTTTCCTTGTATTTTGGTGCCCCCCTTTTATTTATATTAGATACGACTTTTTTATAACTGCGGGGTTTTTTTTAATGGGTTGCAAAACTCCCCTTTTTATTTCTTACACAATTTAATTGGGTTTTTTTTCATTTTGGCGCATCTCTTTTTTTTGTTCAAAGACCCATTTTTACTTACAATAGGATACAGAACTTTTTCTGGGTCACTGCAGGTGAAATTTTATAGGTGAAAAAACCCAAAGTTTTTTTATCCAAAAAAATTTTTAATTTAGGTTTTTTCATTTTTGGGCGGGCCAATTTGTCAAAGACCCATCTTGAAACAAAAATTTTAAACCAAACAGAAATTTGCTAGTAAGGGTTTTGATTTTTTCATAGGGCAAAAACCACCCTATTATTATCAGTTACAAAAATTTTAAATTTAACTTTTTTTCCCATTTGGGCAAAAAGTTTCATTTTTGGTTCAAAGACCCATTTTGTACTTAAAAATTTAGAACACAGAAATTTTCAAAGTAAACCGCATTTTTTTTAAAATGGGTTGAAAAAAACCACATTTTTTTTAAACCTTTACACAATTTAATTGGGTTTTTTTTCCCCTTTGGGCGCGGGCCATTTTTTTTGAAAGCCCCCATCTTTTTGTACTTAAATTACCATACAAAATTTTCTAGTAATTGGTTTTTGTTTTTCTTTCGGGGGCAAAAACCACCATTTTTAACTAAACAATTTAATTACGTGTTTTTCACTTGGGCAGGCGATTTTTGGGGGTTAAAAAAGACCCACTTTGTATTAAAATTTGGGATACATAACTTTTCTAGTAAACCACATTTGTATTCATAGGGCCAAAAACCATTTTTTAAATATCCTATCATTTAAAATAGGTTTTTTTTTTAAACCTTTGGTGGTCCCTTTTTGTTCAAAGACCCACCTTGTACTTTAATTTGAATACAGAAATGTTTTATTTACTTTTTGGTGTTTTTTTCTTTGGTGGTGAAAAAAACCAAACCTTTTTTTTATCCTTTAAAACTTTTAAATAGCTGTTTTTGAAAACGTGGTGCGGCCCAAGTTTTTTTAAAATAGCCCGTTGTACGAAAAATTTCTGACAAAAAAATTTTTCAAAGCAACTGTTCTCTTTTGCATTGCTGAAAAAAACCACAATGTCTCATCCTTTGTAATTTTCTGAATATTTTATTGCGCCCCGGGGGAATTCTTTTGGGCGCAGAAAGCACCTTGTATGATATTTTGTTGAAAACTATCAATTAAAAAAGTCCACTGGGCAGTTGTAAACCCCTGGACTAAAGGAAAACAACTGTTGATTTTGTCTTAGGGTTTTCTTCCACCAGACCGTTTTTAAACGGGTATTCGCTAAAAACTTTTTAAATTTTTCAAATCCAATTTTTGGGCAAAGGGAAATTAGGGGGGAAATTTAAAAATACCCTTGTTTTTGCCATTTTTTAAATAAAGACTTTCAAAAACTCTTCCATAACCTTTTTTAAATTTTTTTTTAAATCTTTCCTAAACAGGGAGTGAAATGCAGGTGGTAAGCGACCCAAAGAGGGTTTTAAAGGAGGTAGAGGTACAAAAAAGGGTGTTTCCTTTCCCCATCGGGCAAACAACAGGCAAGCCACCGGAAATGTCGGTTGCGGGACCGTAAAACCCTTTTCCACCCCGTTTGGGGGGGGGCCCCCTGTGAATCTCAGTAACGAACCCCTGTTCTCGGGGTTAAATTTGCAACCTGAAACCAGGAGCCCTTCCCTTTTCCCGTCCTCCCCATTCACGGCCACAAATGTCGTCATCAGAAATCATCAGCATCCTTTAAACATGAACCCAGCCCGTACTGACACTACCCCCATCATCCCCCTCCTCGCCAGTGTTAGGGGAAGACAATGGGGTATTTGTCAGTAGGGGTCCCCCCCCTTTCAAAAAGGGAGAGGGGTCGAAACAAGTCCGCTGGATGATCCGCCACCCACGATCAGGGGAAACACCGCCCCTTTCGCTTTTTTTCGCCGTCGAAAAGGCCCAGGACCTCTCAAGCCGGGCCTTTTTTTCGAGAAACCCTTTCTGTTTTACCCTTGAGACATATGTCCCCTTTGCCGAAAACCCGCATCAGTAGAGGCAAGAATCTTGGGTTTTTTAAAAACCACCACCAAAAAGTCTAGTCACTGCAGCGAATGCATGATTTAAAAAGGGGAGGAAACACTGGGCCCAAAAAAAGGGGCCAAAACTATCCCGGGCTTCCAACCACTGGCACACCCCTTTTTTCCCCCGCCCCTCCTCCTCCCCCTCCCCAACCCAAGCGTTTCTCAACTCCCAGTCTCTCAAGGGGCCATATAAAGGGATCAGCCCCGCTTCACTCCACCTCCACCGTCGCCTAAGTACCAACCAGCACCCCCCAGAGCCCCACCCTCCCCCTTTTTCCTTCTTCCACCATTTTGACTCCCCCTGCACCCATAACGGGCGGCCAGCCAAGCACCCCCTTTCCTGTTTTCCGGGTTTGGGGTAGCAAAAGGGAAAACATTTTAAAACCCCCAAAAACCACCCAAAAGCCAAATCCTGAATTTTGGGCATTTCCCAGCTTTTCCCTTTGGGAAAAATGTTCCCCTTCCGTCGGTGGACACAAAAGGTTTTCGGGCCACGCAGGGCCCCTTTTCCCAACCCCCAAAAACCAATGCCGAGCAGGCATTTTTTTGACAGAAAAGCCGTCCCTGCCCGGGCCACCAGGGTGTCACCCAAAAATTTCAAGGCGTTGTCTGCACCCTGTGTCGGGGAAAAAAGTCCACCGACACATGGACAAAGAAACCCACAGCCAAAGCCGCTATATTTTCCTATGACAGCTCACGGTGAGCGGGTGGTTTGCCCCCTATAGGGACGGTGGCTCTCAGGCTCGTGCAAAAACCCCCTTTAAAACCCCAGGGAAGGGCAGTGTTCTTTCCCCCAAAGGGCCTCCTTTTGGAAACAAAAGGGCCCAGAGAAACCAGGCTTTTTTGAAAATTAATCTGTCTTGGAACCGTCCACACAAACCCGGAGCTGTGGGGCGGCTCTCCGCAACGAGAACCGAGCCCTGGGGTTTGGGGGATTTAAAAACCTTGTGCCAGGGAATTGGTATACATAACGTTTGAAATTTTGCTGGGCCCCCGTTTAAAATTTGGTAGGCTGGACACATCCCTTGGCCCTTTGGGACATTTAATAAACCTTGTCCCTCCAGAAAAATTCCCAAAGTGCTACCCGGGTCTGGACTGCCTGCTGAGGGAAACCGAGGTCCCGAGGGTTTGCCACTTCCGCCGTTTTTTTTTTTACCCAAAACCCTGGGTTCTCCCCCCAGGGTGTTTTCCGTCAGCCCCGGTCGCCCCCTCAACCGTCCCCAATTTTTTGACGGGCAACACACTGGGGAAAAACCACCCCCCACATCTCCAGGGGATTGTGGGAGCAGCGCAAAACCCCTTTCGCAGTACGAAGTGACACATGGGCCTTTACAAGCAGCGGTGTAACCTCGGTGTGTTTGGGGCCCCCGGGGAGGGGGAAGGGAGGGGAAAAGCTCTTTCCATCCCCTTTCCAGTTTTTGAAAAAGCCCCAAAATATCAGTGCAGGGGCAAAAGCCTTGTCACATGACCAAATTTTGGTGATCTTAAATTTTTGGAACCCACGTTGGACCCCCTCTGAAACATCAGGTCCCCCAGCCCACAGGGGGAAAAACGGGGCACAGAAGCGGAAAACTGAGCCATTTTTCTCCTCGAAAAACCAACCCAAAGGCCCCCCACAGTTTTACAAATTTTATTTTGGGCTTCCCTTAGGCAATGGTTCGGGGGCCCGGGCAAGGGGCAAGGCGGCGCCTTTAGTCTCAGGGTACATCATTTTAGGGCACGTCAGGGCCCTGTTTGAAAAGTGCCGGAGGAAGCAGAGGAGGAGGAGGAGCTAATTTCCCGGGAAACCCACGTTAAACCGACGTCCCGCCTTGGGAAAAAAATTTTGGGGCAATTTTAGGGGGCGGGGGAAGATGAGGGGAAAATCAGTTTGCTATGGCCCCCCCCGACCCAGAGGCTTGGAAAAAAAGGGTCCATCTCTCACATGAGTGCTTGGAAACCCCATTTTCTCCAACTGAACCCCGCATAAGGCCATCAAAATGAACAACAGTTACTGGATGGGCCCACCCCCCTGATCCCCCCGGGACAAAAAAAAAACTCAAACACTTTCCCTTCCCACCCGCCCAAAAAAAGAAAATGCAGAAATGGGGACCTTGCGATTGAAACAACTGGGGACATCTGTTTCGTCTGCTTTTACTTTTTTCAAATGTTTACGGTGGGAAAAAAAAACGTCAGCGGGCGTGACAGCAAAAGAAATGCCAATAAACCGTAGGCATCAAACAGCGACACAATGTGGCCCGAAGCCTAATGGGGGATCTCTGGCCCAAACTTTATTACCCCCCCTCACCAACGCATTGGAAATTTCAAAGCACAAAATACAACACACAAAAGCCCCTTTAAGATCAATTGGTTTTTCGAAATACCCGATTTTCAAAACCGATGTTTTTGGGTGTGTTTCCCGGGCCCAATTTTACTTCTGGGGATCCAAAATGGGAAAGGGAAGGCCCGGCTGGCCGCCAACCCCATAGAGGGGGTTGACCTGTCCCCCCCCCCCACGCATATCCCGAGCGGAAACCCTTTAGCAAAAGCTTGGGGGAGTCATTACAACAAACGCATCCGGCTTTTTTCCCCAGACAATTTGGATTGTTTGAAATTTCATCAAGAAAGAATCAGGCCATGGATCTCGATGATTTTTGTGGCCCCCAAATTTCCGAGGTCACCGATTTTGTTCCGGGCCCACTTTTACATTTTCCCCTTTTAAAAAAGAAAAAGGTCCTCTTGAAAAATTTTTTTTAAAAAAGATAAATTTTTTCACTGCAATTTTTATTCTCAGTTCCCAAAATATTTTGCTGGTTTTGCGGTGTGGAGACTGTAAAAGACGCCAAGGCTTCATGACAAAACCGTATTACATTTACTCACTTTATCTTTAGAATTTTTCACATTGTCAATGGTTTTGGGGCCATGTTGCTGTGGGGATACAGCACATTATGGCCCTTTTGGAACAAAAAATGTGGCTTCTAAGTGGCATTTCTCCCTCACAATTTTTAAATAGGGGGCTGAAAGTATATTTTATAATTTTTTGGGTCATTTGCTGTGAGATAAAAGCTATAACATGGTCCTTTGGAACAGAATGTGGCTTCTAAGTGGCATTCTCCCTCACAATTTTTAATTAGTGGCTGAGAAGTGATATTATAATTTTTTTGGGTCATGTTGCTGGGAGATACAGCTATATTCAGGGTCCTTTGGAACAGAAATGTGGCTTCTAAGTGGCATTTCTCCATCACAATTTTTAACAGGGGGCTGAAGGTCATTTTTATATTTTTTTTTAGGTCATCTGCTTTGAAATGCAGCAATACTACAGGTCCCATTAAAAAAATGTGGTTTCTAACAGACATTTGTTCTTCACAATTGTCAAGAGTGGCTCAAGGGTCATGTTTTAAATTTTTTGGGGGCATGTTGCTGTGAAATGCAGCTATACTAAAGGGTCCTATTCTAAAAAATGTTGTTTCTAACAGACATTTGTTCTTCACAATTGTCAAAAGTGGCTCACGGGTAATGTTTTGAATTTTTGGGGCATGTTGCTGTGAATGCAGCTATACTACAGGTCCTATTGTAAAAAATGTGGTTTCTAACAGAAAATTTGTTCTTCAAAATTGTCAAAGAGTGGCTCATGGGTGATGGTGTTTGCAGAAACAGGAATATGTAGGACACTGTTAATGGAAACCATATTGCAAAATTACTTGTTTTTGCAAGATTTTTTAACATAGCTAGAAATTTCCTGTAGTGAGACAACGCATTTAATACAATTAAAAAAAGAGAAACAAAGATGTGGTGGGATTGCATCCTATTTTAAAAATGTGCTTTCTAGAATTAAACTACTAAAAAACTGGCATGTACAAAATAGCTGATACAAATATTCCTCTGAATTGTACAAGGGGGTACAGGAAGACTTGAACAGATGTAGGTTACCCAGGACAGGTATAATCGATGTCCAGTGAAACTAAAATGTGGTGGTTCAAAGACTCCCTTTCAGGCACTTTTTTAATATGTGGGTCAGGCAGGTTTAAGGGTCATGCTGTGGCCCAGGACAGGTATAGTCAATGTCCAGTGAAACTAAAATGGTGGTTGAAAGACTCCTTTTTCCGTCACTTTTTAAATCTGTGGGTCAGTCGGGTTTATGGGTCATGCTGTGGCCCAGGACAGGTATAGTCATGTCCAGTTCAACTAAAATGGTGGTTGAAAGACTCCTTTTTCGGTCACTTTTTAAATTGGGGTCATGCGGGTTTTTGGGGCTCATGCTGTGGCCCAGGACAGGTATAGTCAATGTCCAGTTCAACTAAAATGGTGGTTGAAAGACTCCTTTTTTCCGTCACTTTTTAAATCTAGGGGTCATGCAGGTTTGGGGCTCATGCTGTGGCCCGGGACAGGTATAGTCAATGTCCAGTTCAACTAAAATGGGTATTGAAAGACTCCTTTTTCGGCACTTTTAAAATCTGGGGGTCAAGCAGGTTTGGGGCTCATGCTGTGGCCCAGGACAGGTATAGTCAATGTCCAGTTACAATTAAAATGGTGGTTGAAAGACTCCTTTTTCTGTCACTTTTTAATCTGTGGTTCAGACAGGTTTAACCCCTTCAGGACCCGGGTTGTTTTTTTGTGACACGTTCGTTTTTCCCTCCTCGCCTTCTGAAAGCCATAACTTTTTTATTTTTGCACCTACAAAAGACACATGAGGGCTTTTATTTTGCGGACAAGATGTACTTTCTAATGGTGTTATTCACTATACTATAGAATATACTGGGGAAACCGCAAAAAAATTCCAAGTGGAACAAATTGTGAAAAAAAACGTATTTTGCCATGTTTCTGGTGATTTTTCTTTTACGGCGTTTCAATCTCGATAAATATAATGTTTTTTCTACAGGTTGTTACGCATCCGGCAATACCAAACATGTAGGGTTTCCGTTATGTTTTGGTACCGTAAAAAAATTCCAAACATTTTCTATTTTTGACATTTGCGCCGCGGCGCCAGTTTGTGCGACCAATAACTTTTTTGTACTAACACCTACGGACGCCAGTGAGGGTGCATTTTTTGCGGGCTGAAGTGTACTTTTTATCGCTAGTATTTTGGAATGCATGCGACTTTTTTGATCATTTTTATTCCATTTTTTGAGTGACGTAAAATGACCAAAAAACGCAATTTTAGTGTTTGGAATTTTTTTTTTCTTCTACGGTGTTCAGCGTACGCGATAAATGATGTTATATTTTTATAGACCAGACTTTTTCGGATGCGGCGATACCAAATATGTGTAAATTTTTAATTATTTTAATTATTTTATTTGTAAAATGGGGGAAGGGGGCTGATTTGAACTTTTAATACTTTTTTTTTTTTGTACTTTAAAACTTTATTATTTTTTTTTTTTACTGTGACATTTAGTCCCCCTATGGTGCTTGACCACTAGGGAGCACGATTGTTAATACAACCAATGCTTTTGCATAGGCAATGAAATTAGGGTGTACAAAGATGGGGGGTTTTCCCACTTCCTGTCTGGGGGAGGGAAAAGGGGGAGAAAACCCGGCCGGGGAAAATGGACGGGAGCCCAAAGGCTCCCCACCACCATGCCTGGCCCTTTCCGGATCGGCGCAGGTTTCGTTAAACCGTATCTATCGGCGCGGCCCCAAATCGGCGTTCTTTTAAGACGCCGCGGGCCATCTTTGCGTTAACGGGGCGGGGGGGTTTAGGGGTTTAAGCCGCGTTTTGGGCCCGTTTAACACCCTTCACTTTTGCGGGGGGGTCCGGAGCGAACCCCCTCCCAAACCCCCTTTAGCGGCCCGGACGTCCCCAAACCCCCCCGGGGCCCGTAAAGGGGGTTTTAAAGGGGTAAATGCTCCTTTCCAGGGAAAGGGATAATCAAATTTTTTTTCCAAATCAAGAAAAAAATGTGGTTCAAATCAAAATTTGCCTTCGGGCATTTTTTAAAAGGGGGGTAAATGCATTTTTTAAGGGGTCAGGCTTTGGTACAAGACAGGGATAGGGGAAGGGCCCCGGGGATTTTTTTTCTGTGGCTTTTATAACCTAATGTTTTTGGCCTAAAATGAAAAATTACCCAAATTTGACTTTTTTGGGGGAAAATTAACCACCCTTCCCACCCCTGTTTGGTTTTAAGAAGAAGGTGTTTTTTCCCTCCCCCCATAATTTTAAAGGTCATCGGCGATAATCTTTTTATCACTAACAGAAAATCTTCTGAAATTAAACGAAACGACAAATCGCCCCAAAAATTACGATATTGGGACGTAATCGCTCATAAACCAACTCACCTCTATTTTGACGATCATCCCCTTCTCCCTCTAACCCAGCTGATCAGTCACATGCCCACTCCCAATGTTCTATTTGGCCTTTACCCCCGGGCCAAACTACATTGTTAACAAATTTCCCCCTCTTGCTTCCTTATACCCTTTTCCCACTTATTCATGCTCATATTTTCTCCTATAGTGCCGGCCTTATATCTTACCCTATTACATCCTACCATTTACACTCCTAGACATTCTCCAGGTGACCCATGTTTCACTACTGCATCCCTTCCACTCCCCACTGCCTCCTCCCTCCTTTTAAAATTTTTCTCCTTCCCCTTCTGCTCTCTTTCCCCCTTTTTTCTTCTATTAGTTTATCATATCATACGCTTTAATAATTATAAACTACAGTACTAACAGACCTAACTCTATCACCCATAAACTGAATAATGATTTCTAGAATATATATAGTTTATGCTCTTTTATATAAAACTCTTTGATAAAATCAAAACATGCCAAAACATCATATATTTACCGACATGAACTTTCTGACATTTATACCTTTGATACAATTTTTTGTCATAAAAACCAAATTTCAATTTTATTGTGGGGCATCAAAATTAAAAGTTTTAAAATAAAAACCACTTTTGGCAATTTGTACATTTTGGTGGGGCCAACCCCCTAAAACTTAATTTAGAGAAAACAAAAATTCATCAGTTTCCCCACCACCCAAACCCTCCATCCTTCCACCGGGATCTCTCTTTTTACATTCAATGGCTCTTTACTCTCCCCCCCGGTTTCCCGCAAGTCTGCTGCCTTGGGATAACCCTTACTCTACTTTGTCCTTAAAACCCACCATCCAAACCCTCACCTCCCCCTTTCCCCGCCTCCACCTGAAAAATTTTTTCACCGAATCTGCCATTGCTTAACCCTAAATATTACAAAAATGCTGGCCCAAACCCCTTGTCATCCTCCGCCTAGACTACTGCAAAAAACCTTATCTGTGGCCTCCCATCTAGCACTCTTGCTCTCCCTTAAAACCCCCACCCTCAAACTCTGCTGCCCCTTTTCATCTCCTCCTCGCAACTTCCCTCCCTTCCCCTCTGAAATTTTAATTTCCCCCTTTTGCCCCAAAACATCAGAAATATCTTCCACTTCACCAGCTTCAAAAGCAAACCCTGAAAACCCCATCTCTTCCGGGTAGGGCCCATAAAACCCATAATAACCCCCGGGTGTCCTAACCCTCCACAAATATGCTGCCCCCACCTTCTGTCTTTTTCCACCCCTTTTTGTAGATTGTAAGCCCTTTGTGGAAAAGGGTTTTTCTTTTCCCTTTGGGACCCGTTTTAGTCATATACGGGCATCATTGAAAAATTGTTGACTTACGTTATGTATTAACCCCCTTGAATTTACACAACTTGGAATAAATTGGGGCTCTAAAATAAATAATTAAAATAATACTTTTCTACTTGGTTTTTTGGGGCATTTTATGACCTTCCCCCTTTGAGCACTCCAAACCCCCCTTTGGGTGGGATTGGGGCCCTTTTTTTCTATAAAATCAGGGTTAAAGGCCAACCCAAGTTAGTTTTTTAAAAACAAATTTTTCTAAAAATGCTTCTTTGGTCTTAAAAGGAAGAATGTCCCCGAACAATTCATGACTTTTTTTTCTTAAAAAAGTGGAAAAAAATGACAAATACACACACTAAAGTTTTTCCCACGAACAAACCAATCAGCCCGTCACATGACTGTAGTTTGGAAACATATTGGAAGATTTTTGTTCCCAAGCCCCCCTTTTTGGGTGCAGTCATCCTTGGGCCGTTTTTAGAATGGACTTTGCCTGACAACAGGCTGTGGGTGACAGAACCTGAAGGGGGCCCTCTGGTTGGGCAAAAAAAAAAACTTCAATAGGAAAATGGAAAAACTTTGAATGAAATTTATTTGCACTTTGGATACAGGTCACGAATACTATTGAATGGGCAGAAGTGATCTAAAACATTCCGGGCCCTTTTAAAAAAAAGTGAGTTTTCAGGACCCCTTTCTTTTGGGAAACCATATTGGGAAACTAAGCTTGCTTTAGCAATCAAACAATGGAGAGAGAATATTTTGGGTTTAATGAGGAAAAATAACCACCTTTAAACCCCTTTTTTTCCCCACTGATTCCCAAAATTTCTGGTTTCTGGCAATAAATTCAGCACAAGAAACCATAATAATAATCATTATCACAGTTATTAAATGTGCAATATCCCAAGCTTACTTCGGTGGTTCGGTGGTTCTGACCTCAGTACCTGCAGGTTTTTTTCTTTCTGAGTAATGTAAGTAGGGCTTCATTTATAAGTCACTGAAAAAACATGATGTACTCGGAATCGTAATATACTTTGTATTAAAAATAAAATCCAATATGAAGTAATCCGTAAAAACATGGGGTGCACAAATGTATGTAGAGCAATTTCTGTGGTTTCCTGTCCTCTTTCCACAGACATATTTAAACAAACTCAATTTTTTTTTTCGTTACAAATGGGCATCTAGCATAGCTAATGCTGGCTACACTCAAAACAGCCAGCGGGATTAATATACCTGACCTCAATATCATTTCTCTAGAGCTGTTAACAGTCTGCCTCACATACATTGTACCTTGGGATTTTAACCTAAGCATCCCTGTTGGATTGGGAGAACATCAACTAAACATTTGAGATTAGTCAGCTTCCCGCTCACATAATGGACTTTCCTGGTTTGTTGTCCAGCATCCAACACCCTTTGGGATTTTTTGAACAGGGGTTTCGAAAGATATCTGGCATCTTTTCAGCCCAATATCCAGCACAGCTCCATTCGCCACATTTTTAAATGGCCCGTACGCCATTATCAGCGATTACAGACGCAGTGGCACTTGTAAGCGCCTATTTTGGGAGGGTTTGGGGGAGGGGGGCGCACTAGAACCGTACAAGCTTGATTTTATAGCTTCGCACGGCATTTCTAGGCGCTTACTGCTGGGAACAGGGAAGACTTTCAAAGTGGTTTACCTATCCAAAAATTCGTACTATGCTAAATGCACCGATTATGACCCGATAGCCGATTCATAAATCAGGTGCATTCAGACAATATAGCCATTAAATTTGCCGTTTTAAAGCCAAATTTCATACATGTTACACATGTTTCCCTTAGTCACAGTCTCACCCAAAATTACAAAATATATAGTCACTGTTCTAGTCAGAACATCAAAAAGGGGGGGGTTCCCCCGGGGGGTACTTAACGTCCTTCGTCAGGGGGGGACAGGGGCAGCCAATCAAAGGTGTCAATTCATGACACTGACTGCTTTACCTGGAAATTTGGCCATCTGTCACGGAAATGAATTTTTCACAGTACTGTGACGGGACCCCCCAGACAAAAATGGGAGCTCTGGGAAAAAGTGTGATTCTCTTTTCTATTTTTCATCATTGCCCTGCCCCAGACAGAGCTGTTGAAACTCTCAGAACACCCCATTAAGGTTTTCAAAATTTGGTTTACAACTTTTCGCAGTATAAAGGGGGAAACCCGACGAGGCTAGAGGTTAAAATTCTTGAAAAACATCTTCCCTTTGGGTTTAAATTATCAAAAAATTCCAGCAACTAACTGATTAAGTGTTCAGCCTTTTGTAAATCTTGGAGCAAACCAGATGTTTCACTATTTGTTGGCGACATTTCCATAGCCCTCGAACACTTACATGGCACCTGAAGATTAAGTCTCCAGAAAATAAGCTATAAATGTAAATCCGAACGGTACAAAACCCCCAAAGATGCTACATAAAATTAAGTCACTGATAGCCAGCACTAGTGTGGTGCCAATCAGACTAAGGGTATGTTCACACGGTGTAATTGTGGGCGTATTTTGGCGCATAATTGCGCTGCAACACACCCCAAATGCACCCTGAAATTACGGTAATTCATAGCTCGGTGTGTACAATATTTCTGAAAATATTTGTGTAACATACCCTTAAAATTTGTACTTGCAAATGAGGGTCTGACTGAAAATTTGCCCAAAGTACGGCGCGCAATACGGACTGAAATCCGTCCCAAAGTCAGTCGTGTGAACACACCCTTAGCATGCAATAAGCCTTTTTTCATTGCCTGTATTTTTACATCAATGAACAGAGATTTGACAGAAACACAGTGGTAAAAATGGACCCTTATTTTTAAGAAAATCTGAATCTACATGATAATGACCAGAGATTAATTCCTCAGTAGGCAATTAGCTTCCCCACCGATTCAGTGAATGTGTTTTTGTTCAGCATTTGCTATTTTTTGATATACATAGGAAACAACTAAGGGAAATTTTTGGGTGTCACAGATCAAAAAAGCCATTAAGCTTCATATTTCATCTATAAAACACCTTAATTTACATTTAAACTTTAATCTCTAATCATTTCCATTTAGCTGCGCGATAAAATGGTCAGCTTTAGTGTGAAAGTTCAAATTAAGTACCCAATTAGAAAAAAGGAAAAAACAGGGAAAAAAAAAAATTATACTTTTTTTTACTTTTTTAAGTCTCGTAATTTTCCCTTTAGGCATAATCCACAAAATTTTCTTTAAACTATACCCAAACAAAAATTAAAACTCCCTTTCCCTTTTGTGCAGGTAGGGCCCGGGGGCACAAAGTGGAATTTCAATCTGGACTCCCACCTGTGGAGTTAATTATAGGGCCCATCAGTGGAGCTGCTTCTGGGGGCACACCCTACAGCTACTGTTCATACCCCTTATACTCTGCCTCTTGACTTTTGCCTTTTTGTCTCTGCCTCTCACAAAGATGTATATGCAGTTTGAAAGAAATTCCAGGTCTGCCATAATCAGGGGCCCACCGGGGGTTTCCTCTGTGCCCGGGGCTAGCCAGCCTGCCTTCCCTAAGCATTTCCAGGGGGTTAACTGCGGGACGTTTTTAGGGCCCCAGTTACGCCGTTTTTGGCCGGGGGCGGGAGGGGGCCGAAACTTTCGCCGGGCCCAAGAGAATCATTCGAGGGGCCCTTAACGCCGCGTATTCCATGTGTTTAAATCCCCCCCCTCGGCGTATTCCCCACAGGAGAGGAGACGTAATTTTCCCTAGTTCCTATGAAACTGTGGGTTACCGTAGTTACTTGGACGGAATAGCCCGTAATTGGGGACTCCGGGGCTAATTACGGACGAATTACATCCCGCATTACCGTGTGAACATTTTTCTTATCACCAGCACCATAGCACTTTTTGCTCGTATACAAAGGACAATTTACACATAGGGAGACAGTAGATCGGAAAGCCTTTTGTATGTAATAAACTCTCATACATACATACTTGTTTATCCACGCAAACCCACTCTTCCTTGGTCGATGAAACCCTGACCCCCCCCTGCCCCCCCGCCCCTCTCACGCCCCCTTCCCCACTCCTTCCCTGGTAACAAAGCGGGGGAGGCCCCCCCCCCCCCCGGCCCCTCCCCTGTCTGACACCTGCTCCCTTTGTCCCCGCTCCAACCTCTGCCTCCCCCCACACCTTTTCCCCTTTAATACCTCTGTCCCACTACGCCCCCCCGACCTCCAAGGGGCTGTTGTCTACCGACCGCCAGGCCCCCACTGCCTTTTTGACCACTTTTTTTTCCTGGCTTTTTCCACTTTTTTTTTCCACCGCCCATCCCCACTATCACATGGGGACTTCAACATCCCAACCCAAACCCCCCCCATTTCTGTTTCCCAAACAAACTCCTTTCACTGTCTCCCCCTTTCTTCAACCCTCCCAAAGGACCCCCGGACCACTCACAAAGAGGGAAACACACACTGGACCTCATCTTCACCCGCCTCTCCCCCCCTTTTCTGACATCTCTAACTCCCACACCCTATATCGGGCCCCACAACCGTTTACCTTCCCCCACAATCTCCTCCCCCCCCTGCCCCTCCTATCTCATACCCCTTACGCCCCCCGGCGGGAATTACAAAACCTAAACCCTCCACTCTCTCTGACTCTCTTACACCTCTTTCCACTATCTCCTCATTCAATGCCCCAACGCAGCCACCACTTTCTACAACCAAAACAATCATCACCGCCCTTGACTCGGGTCGCTCCTCTCCCCAACACAACAGAACCCTCAAAATCAACAGACAACCCTGGCACACAAAACTCTACCAAAAAAGCGGGAAGGCGGTTTTCCAGAATTGCTGAACGCCGCGGAAGAAAACTCACTCCTTTGATGATTTTCCCTTTTATAAAACACCACTCAGACATTTAAGTCCCCCCAAACCCGCCTCACCCAAACAAAACCTATTTCACCACTTCATTAATCCTCCCTGCCCCCACAACCCCAGACAATTATTCAAAACCTTAAACCCCTTCTCCGCCCAAACCAACCCTCCTCCCCCTTTCCCCCCTTTTTCAGCAGATGATTTTGGGCCATTCATTCCTCCAGAAAAAATCAACCTCATCAGAAAAGCTTAAACCCGCAGTCCCCACCACCCTCCTTCCCCTTGAAAACCTGCCTTCCCCCTTAATTTTGCTTCCCCACGGTCTCTCAGGGACAAGCTCTCCCCTTACTGTCCAAACCCAACCCCTCACTACCTGATCTTGACCCACAGCCATCCCCCCCTCATCCCAGAACCTCAGTGTTTCCCTATCACCCCCACCCCAAACCCATCCCCTTCAACCTATCAATAACCTCTGGAAATTTTTCCCATCTCACTTTAAACATGCAACTATCACCCCAAATCCTAAAAAAAAAAAACCCGACCCCCTTCTCTTCCAACTATGGGCCCCATCTCACGCCCCCTTTTTTGCTTCCAAACCCCTCGAGCAGCACGCTATTTTCACCCTGGTCCTCCCCCTCTCCTCCAACCCCTCTTCTTGACCCACACAATCTGGTTTTCGACCCCACCACTCAAACCAAAACTGCCCTAACCAAAGTCACTAATGATCAAAGAAACTGTTTAAAAGCCTATCCCCACACTCTTTTGCCCCCCTCTTGGGGACCTGTCCTCTGCCTTGACACTGTCACCATTCCCTCCTGCTAAAAAATCCTCTCCTCCCCGGAAACCCAGGGCCTTGGCTTTTTTCCGGGAAATCCCTTTCTACCTCATTTAAGGGAATTTCACTCTCTCATTCTTTTTTCCCCCCTCCCCCCGGGGCCACTCCCCTTTTGGTGCCCCCCCCAAGGCCGGCCCGGGGTCCACTACCCCTTCTCAAACTACCCCCTTTGGGCCCGGGTCAGCCTTAGCCTCAACAGGGCTTTTCCATTACCCCCTTTTAAAGCGATGATACCCAACCCCTACATCCGGGCCCAGATGTCACTTCTCTACCCCCCCGGATCCCTGACGTTTTGCCCCCCCCAAATTTTTCCCCCCTTTCTTCTCATCACGCCCCTTCCCTAAAACAAAATGTGGAGAAAACAGAACTCTTTCACTTTCCACCATCCAACTCAAACCCCTTTGCCCCTGATTCTCTTTTACAGTCAACGGCCACATTTTTAAACCGGCCCACAATTCCGCTGTTTTTGGGTAACCTAGACTCGCTTTATCTTTTAAAACCCACACAACCCAAGCCCTCCCCCTCTGCCTGCCGCCCCCCCAAAAACTCTCTCGCATCCGCTAAATACCCCCCCCCGCTATGACACTACAAAAATGCTGGCCATGCCTGTCAACTTTCCCGGGCCCAGACTACTGGGAAAAAATCCCTTTTCAGTGGCCTCCCAGCTAGCACCCTCCTCCCCCCCAATCCCTCCTTTAAACCCGCCCGCCCCCCTTATCCACCCCCTCCCCCTCGCTACACCTCTGGGCCCCTCCCCCCCTGCCCAAACCTTCACTGGGTTTTCCCCTTGCCCGACGAATTTTAAATTTTAAAACTCTAACCATGACCAACCAAGGCTCTCCATGAACCCCCCCCTCCATACAACTCTGCCCTAATTTCCCAAAAATCTCCCCCCCCGCACTCTCCCTCCTCACAGGGCCTTCTCCTCTTTCTCTCCCTTTATCAGCTTTCCCCTCAAAAAACCTCTCCAAGACTTTTCCCTTTTCTTCAAACCCCCACTCAAGGAACTCACTGCCCCAACACATCAGACCTCCTCCACTTTCCCCCAGCCCTTTAAAAAAAAAACCTGAAAACCCCTTTTTCCCGGCTTGCCAAAAACCTTCACTAAACTTTTTTCACTACTTTTCCCCCACAGACATGTCTCCCCTCACCTCCTTCCCCTTTTCCCCCCCCCCTTGTTGATTGTTTAAGGGCCCTTTTGGGTTTGGGTTTCCCTCCTCCCTTGTCATGCCCAAATTGGGCCCCTTATCCCTTATCACTGTACTCAATTTTTACTTAAAGTAATGTATGTAACCCCCCTCCCAATGTACAAACGCCCTGGAATCAAAAGGCGCTTTTAAAAAAAATAAAATAATAATAAATAATAAAAATAATAATAATAATAATTTGGTTTTTCACCCCCTTTTTTTTGGCGTCAAATTTCACCAAAGAAAGCCAAACTATGATGCCCAATGCCCTAACAATTGTTTTTTGGGGGCATTGTTCGAAGACCAACATTTTTTTTAATTTCGCCAAAAAGAGGGGGCGTTCGGGGGCTGTCGTATTATTAGACACAAAAATGAAAGTTTGGGTTTGGCAAAACTAAAGGGACATTAGTGCAAGGAAAAGGCAGACCTAGTGGTACGCCCCCGAGCCGAAGAGTCCCAAGTTAGCTAGATTTGCAAATTTAAAAAGTCCATTATTTCCAACTTAAAACCCTACAAAAAATAAAAAGTAATTTAACTAATTTTGTAAACTTATATAAAATTAACCTTTTTTAAAAAGTTTAAAAAAAAATTACATATAAAATTAAAATTTTAAAAAAATAAAATAACCCAAAAAAATTTTAAAAAATCTCCTAAAAAATGTATTTAAAAAATTTAAAAAGGAAACTAAAACTAATTTTACAAAAAAAACCCACTTTATGTTTTAGATTTTTAATTTTTAAATACATTAAAATTTTAAATGTTAAATTTTTTTTTTCTTCCCCTTTAATTTTATATACAGCAAAAGCCCCAAACACACACAGGAAAAGCCCGGGGCCGTGGCCTCCAAGCATGATCAGTACCATAATTTCCCATCACTTAAAATGCTATTCTAAGACTTTTTTTTATTTCCACCTATCTATTGCCTTTTTTAAAAATTTTTTCGCATTAAAAATGGAAACCCAAATTCCCTAATGCGGCAAACAAAATAGGCCCAAAGGGGCAATGAACTTTAAAAAACCCCTTTAAAGAACCCCAGAAAACCCGTTTTATACATTCAGGTGCATTTTACACTGAAAAAAAGATGAGGGAAAAGAACTTCATGCACCTTTTTTCGATACGTTCCCCCCATAGTTTTTTTTTATGAGAAAACAATTTGGGTTCTGCATTGGGTACTGCAAGCCCCTTTTCCCCCAATGAAAAAGGGGGAAAACACTGACCCCACAAAGTGAAAATCCACAGCATCACTTCAGATTTCTGCCTCGAATTTTACAAAACATTTTTTTTTTGGGAAAAGGGCCCCCAATTTTGGGAAAAACGGCCCGGGTTAAAATTTTTAAATTTTTAAAAATAAAGTAAAAAATGGAAAAAAGTGATGTGTATAAGTCCTTTCTTTCCCCAATGACCAGGGGAAATTCAATTACTAAAACAATTTAAAAGTTTACATAAACCAGGGTTTTCCCCAAAATTTTTAAAACCGGGGGCCAGTTTTAAAGGGCCCAAACAGACCAACGGGGAGGGCCGGAAATAGTTTTTAAAAAAAATTTTTAAATTTTTGGGTTTGATACAAATTTCAGTATACCCCAAATTTTTTTTTTTTGAAAATTTTGGGCCCCCAGCAGACGAAGGGGAATTTTGGTCCCCCAAACAGACGTAGGGGGAATTTAAGGGGCCCCCCCGCAGGGCTGGTAGGGAAATTTGGGCCCCCCCAGGTTTTGGAGGGAAATTAGGGGCCCCCAGCAAGGGCTGTAGGTAGATTTTTGGGGGCCCCCGCCCGGTATGTAGGTAGAAATTTGGGGGCCCCCCGCAGGTCGTAGGTAGAAAAAAAAGGGGCCCCCCGCAGGGCTGTAGGAAAAATTAGGGCCCCCACAGGTTTTGTAGGGAATTTAGGGCCCCCAGCAGGTCTGTAGGTATAATTAGGGCCCCCAGCAGGTATGTAGTTAGAATTAGTTTAGGGCCCCCAGCAGTTCTGTAGTTAGAATTAGGGACCCCAGCAGGTCTTTAGGTAGATTTATGGCACCCATCAGGTCTGTAGGTAGATTTAGGGCCCACAGCAGGTCTGTAGGTAGAATTAGGGCCCCAGCAGGTCTGTAGGTATATTTAGGGCCCCCAGCAGGTCTGTAGGTAGATTTAGGGCCCCCAGCAGGTCTGTATGTAGATTTCAGGCCCCCAGCAGGTCTGTAGGTAGATTTAGGGCCCCCAGCAGGTGTAGGTAGAATTAGGCCCCCAGCAGGTGTAGGTAGAATTAGGCCCCCCAGCAGACGTAGGTATAATTAGGCCCCCAGCAGACATAGGTAGAATTAGGCCCCCCAGCAGGTATAGGTACATTTAGGCCCCCAGCAGACATAGGTAGAATTAGGCCCCTAGCAGGCGTAGAGATAATTAAAAATAAAAAAGTGACATCACTCACTTACCTGGCTCCTCGCCGCTGTAGCTGCTCCCGGGCTTCTTCTTCGGGCGGCGTGACATCACCAGGCCGTGCCGCAGCGTGATGACGCTGACGCCGCCCGTGCTGTGGACTCTGGTGAAGCACCTCATTCCTGCGCCTCACCAGAGTACTCTGTAGAGTGGAGAGCCCCTGCTCTCCGCAGAAGCATCTGTATGTGCGTCCGGCGGACACACATACAGTTAGTCCCGGCGCCGCTGCCATCACCGATCGCTAAGGTCCTAAGTCGGTACCTTAGTGATCGGTATCGACTTAGGACCCTAACGATCGGCATCGGCGGGGACGACTGTGGGTGGGGGACACTCTGCGGCGGACGGGACGTGCCTGAGGGCAGACACTTACAATATATGGGAGGTGTCTGTGAGGGCAGAGGGCGGACATTCTGCGTATACATTGCACAGTGTCCGTCCTCTGCCACTCACAGGCACCTCCCATTTTTTGTAAGTGTCCGCCCTCAGGCACCTCCCTTGCGCTGCAGAGTGTCCGCCCCCCGAAGCTGGCCCCTGCTGTCGCCTGGCTCGCAGTGGTTTTTATATTACCTGTCACCGCCCATGGCACCTCCCATCATGGGGGAGGTGCTGTGGCCGGTGACAAGTGATGTGAGGCAGTGCGACAGCAGGGGCCAGAGTGCACAGTAACTCAGAGGACTGCGCCTCTGCTGCTGCCACCACCGGTGCCGCAGGTGGCCGCGGCGGGCCGTATAAAAATCCTCGGCGGGCCGCATGGGGCCCGCGGGCCGTAGTTTGAGGACCCCTGACATATACCCTTACACAATTGATTGTATGTAGGAAGCCACTTTGGATCTTATTAGAGCTACGGACCAAAATATCTTTTCAGGTAACCCTAGTGATGGCGTTTCTGGTAATTATTTTTATTCCTGGACAGGAAAAGGGACCTAAAGATGCCAATGACAGCACATCATGTAGTCAAACTACAGAGTTTTTCATGAAATTTTCTGTTCAGTTTTGTGATAAATATATAATGAATACCAAGGAAACAACTGCTGTCTACATACATAATAAATAAGGCCTTTATATAAAAATACAGCACAGCACATTTCCATTGTAAGCAATAAAAAGACTACAATTCACAAGTTATTATTTCTTGCATGTTTATTTTTGTTTTACCTAATCTTTCAGTGTCTTTGCAGCAAAACTATAAAACAGAATAAGGTAATTTATCAACGGCCTTGGAAAATTCTTTAAAAAAGCGTAACAGCAACAAAATTACAATTATGCCAGCATTCAATGGAGATGCTGGGTCACAATTCTTCTACTGGATTCATGACGAGAGCTAAAACCAGCCACTTTTTGTACACAGTATATTGTAATGACAGAAAAATAAGCACCGCAACCTGCACTATTTTTCCATGAAAATGACAGGCACCACAGCAGGAATCTGACGGACCCATTGTAGTCAATAGAGTCCATGAGATCCCAGTGGTGTTCATTGTACAATAGGTCCATTTGCATTTTTGTGAAAATGGTTTTGAATGGAACCTCAGATGCAGATATGAACCAGGCCATAGTGAGGAAAATAAGACCTAGTAAGGTGGGGTCCGGAAAGTCACTTTATTGTGATGAAATAGTCCTGAGTAAGGTAAACCCAACCCACATTTACTCTATCTTTATTACTATTAATATTAATTTCATTGTTACTCTTTTTATTATTTATTTATGTGAGAGACCTATTAATTTAATAAAACTAGTGTTGAAAATGAGTTCATAATATTTCCTTTGAGGCAATTTCTGTTCTACACAGTTTACAAAGCTATTTTTTTCTTCTTCCAGCTTTTCACCACATTGTTTAGAATTCAGTCATGACATATTAGGTAACATATTGCCAGATGACAAATGACTTGTACTCAAGATGGAGCAGAACATAGATTGATCATCCTATTTGAAAAACATGCTTATGTTTCAAGGTGAACAGATCAATGTATGACCTCTTTAATCGATGAAGCCCTACAGAAAATCTACTGTGACCTACTGCAAGCAATTCATATCTATATTAACAGAGATGAATGGATAGGCAGACTGATGGACAGATAGATAGGCAGACAGACAGCCAGGCAAAGATGGAGAGATCCATTCAAATCTTGGCATCACTGTCAAAGTAGCAGAATGCCCATATGCATAGTACTGTAACAAAATTTCAGACATCACAGCTTTATCCCTAATCCAAACCGGAATGCTTTATAAAAGTTAACACTACAATCTATCACATTTCTATCATTCAGTAAGAACAAGGGTTAGAAAGTTTTTCATAATGTAAGTAACTAAAGGACAGACTGAGCTTTTTCCTCCTCTTTTTTTTCTCACCATTAGTATCTACTTGAAGTAGGCCACTGGTTGGAATCCATACAAACGATCATTAATGAAAAGCTGCCTGCTCTTGACCTGTTCACTTTGATTATGATAGGAAGCTTTGTGAAAAGATTCAGCAAGGCTCAAAATGGTTTAAGATGATCAAGAAACATACAAAAATTTGAAAGTGGTAGGTGGCTTTTTGATATAATGCCTTGGAGCTGCTGGCACGACACAGAGGTCAACATCATGACTAAGTCCCAGTAAAGTATTTCTTGTTAGATTTGTATTAAACTATATTATTTCTAGTTTTTAACCACTATATTTTCCATTTCATATACCATACAAGTCGTCTATCAGCCAGCTTCAATCTTACCTATTGATCACACTGACCCTATTTATTAAGTAAAACCTGTAAATCACAAAACCAGCTAGTTCAAGTACATTTTTAAGTGTGTGATAAAACAATAAGAGGACCTATGAGTTCTCCTGACGTGCCTGCTTTAGTAGGCACGTAATAATTTCTCTCAAGAGGCTGCTGTTACTGTGTTAATCCAAGAATTTTAAGAATAAATTGACAAGTGTAGGTTTTCATCCCCCTTCCCAAAGAGGTGTATCCCTGTCACGTCAAGGGAGGTGCAGTGAGCCCTAACTGGAACCCAGCCCACTGTCCCTGCGTACTTGACGTGGTGCCCTATGCGGCAGACGGCAACTGGGCGACAGTCCCTGCGCTGCTAAAGTGCTGGGGCCGTCAGAAGCAAGAATAGTCAGACAGTCCGGGTCAATATCAAATAGGAACGCCAAAGCCACAAATCAGAACCAGAGGGATAAATGTAAACAAGCCGAGGTCAAACACGAACGGGAGCGAGGTACAAAATCAGGAGACAAACCGGGGTCAGGAGAACAGGCCGAGGTCAGGTATACGGATAAGCAAACACAAAAACAAATAACAAGGTAGCCAGGAATATCACAGGCGCAGCACCCAGCCTTCAGGGAGTTTAAATGGGATTCCTGGATACCGCCCCTGCAGCTGATTGGAGCGGCCTCCGGGTCCTCCCATTGGCTGGTGCAACTCGCCCCCTGTCAGGAGTGGCTGGGCCCCTGTCACTCACAGAGTTGTCAGCAGCATGTGTATCAGAGTGGGATTGTGCATCAGCTGCTGCAGCCTGTTGATCCCTGCAGCCTGAGGACAGCCTAGCCATGACAATCCCTGAGTGCATTCACTGTACAAAATCAAGATGTGCAGGAACACACTTCCAATTGTTGATACCCAGTTGTCAATATATTCACAAGTTTTTAGCAGGAATAACAGGATAGTGGCATAAGGCACTAGAATTGTTATTTCAATATATGTATGTACTAAAACAGACATGTTAGAGGAATTGACAGGCCCTCTTTAAATTGCCCTGTATTAAAAATATGGCTGTTTTGTTCTGGCACTAGCACCACCCCATTCCATGGCCTTGTTGTTCTGGGCACTGCTTTGTTCCATTGAATTGAATGTGGTTGAGCTTCAATATCCGAAACAAACCCTTTGACGTGGGGTAGCACCATGTCTGGAAGAAAGCAAGAATGCAGCCATGTTTTTCTAATCCTGGAAAACCCTTTAAATTATCATAATACTTGTGAATAGTGTACATTAAAGCTGTACATTTTTAGGGTATATTCATATATCTTTAATGTTTACTGGTATATTGGAAGCATTCCACCATTTTACAGTAAGACATTACATACAGACTGAAATGAGTATAATATATATGTACCATATATAGTGGAAACAAATAATCTTATATATTTATTTTATGCTCTAAATTATAAAGCCATTGCAGAAATCCCACATGACTCTTAAACTGCCAAACCTTGCTTTTCTACAATATATGATCATTGTTCTTTATGACTCAATAGCTTGGTAACACTTTAATTTATCTGCCAAAACCTTGCTAGAAATAGCTTTGCTCTTGGCCTTGCTAACATTTGTCTCTCCCAAGGTACATTTTGACTTCTAAAAATGCTGCACCAACCTCTTAAGACAATCTGTGCTTCAACTACTAGATGACTCTCCTACCTGCTATTTAATATAGTAAAGCTTTATCAGTAAGGAGGAGAAACAGAACCCATGTATAAAATCTACATAGTAAAACTGAGGTCAAATCTTTCTAAAAACATCAGTCTAATTTTAGATGTTAACAATACAGTCTATGAGACATTGGGCACTGACACACATTGACTTAAAATTGCTAAGTGGGGTGAATAAAATAAACTGGTAATCGTAGTTGACCATGTTATTTCACCATAGTAGTTGACCATGTTATTTCATACATATTTATATAGCGTCATGATATTCCACAGCGCTGTACAGAAATTGTCATGATTCACAGTGGTCCGTAGCCCAGTTGGGGCTCACAATGTAAATTTCAGACTGGCCTATCATATGGTTTTGGAGTGTGGGGGAAACTGGAGCACCTGGATGAAACCTATGCAAACACAAATGCAGATGTTGTCCATTGTAGGATTTAAACCCAGGATCCCAGTGCTACAAGGCAACAGTGCTGACCGCTGAGCCACTGAAGGTTACTATAATTATAGTATATTTGATGCTAAAATGCATGCTGTAGAATTTTGTATACATATGAATCAAAGTGCAATGATGTACGTTAGTAGCCTCTTGGCACACAATAAAAAAAACATAAATAAATGTAGACATTTTCATTTAGATTTTTTCAACTATTTTTCCCTAACTCCAATTACTTCTCCAGACTATCCACATTTTTTTTTGTAAGAAAATAAAAATTCATGCACTGTAGGGCTAAAGAGACAGTAACCAAAGTGATTAGGATTCTTGGACATTTATTTTTAATTCCAGTCGTCTTGTGCATCATAAGCGCACAGTAATCTCCCTTTATACCCATATTATATAACCATGAAGGGTGGGTGCTGCTGTTACTGTATGAAAAATACAAATAATGCATAATATTTTACAGCTTTAAGAGCTTCTTTAGCGCTCCCATCTTCTGCTTATTATACGGAATAAAGGCCACTGTAATGGTGACCTGTATTCTGCTGAATCTCCAACACTTAAAGCGGATGATTAAAGCATTCTAGTTACTGAAAGCAGCAGTTCTCAAAATAGGAATTCCCACAACAAATGGCTTTTTACGCAGTATTGTAATACATATAAGATTAGGTTCATTCAAGGTGAACCAAACCCATAACTGTAATGGCTCACTAAAGAGAAATCCTCCCGTTTCATCACAATATACATTCATGAATAACTGCATCACTCTCGTTATAATAGAACGAACTGCATTATTGCTAACATGTATACAACTCCTGTATAGATTATTTTACATTACATAAATGATATAAAACTCTGATATATTTTTCTATATTATGATATATATAGAAAGTACTAAATGCCAACTTATCACATGTTGAATGTATAAATGTCAGAGTAGGTAAATCGCAGCTAGACAGTGATAACATCCTACACATTGATTTGTTCAAGTTTCAATCACATGTTTAAAGCATAATGATAAAGCAACATGTAAAGTATGAATTCCATTTCATTTTTAATTAAGACATCAGTTTGGAGTATTTATTAAAGAGGATCTGTTTTATTTAATACTTGTATAAACTATTAAAAAGCAACTTTCCAGTGCAGTTCCGCTGAATACATTGGAAACCAGGTATGACCAGTTGGGAGTTTGTTTCCAAACAGCCTGATACTGTGCACACCGCCTAATGCATTGCTGACTATAGGTTTAAGCTCCTTTGACAAAGGTACTGATAACACCCAAACGTGCAGAAGTGACAGATACTCAGAAAATTAAAATCACACCTGTCATTGTAGGTGTCTTTTCATAATAAGCTGTGAGTATACATAGGCAATACATGTATTTTAGGCCATTATGTTATTTCTATCTGTTAATTTTACCAGTTTTATCCTCTGCAGGCTCCAGCTCTAATTTCAACTTTCCCTTAGCTTATCTCTTAATGCACTTCCTCCTTCCTTCTCCCCCTCACCTCTACATAGACTTCTATGAGAAGCCTATGTAGAGGTTAATTCAAACTGCAAGACATTGGGGAGAGGAGAAAAACAAGTTCTGTATAAGTAAATTTTTCTAACAACATATTATTAGTACCTTTTTGGACTGTTACAGAAGGTAAATCTTGGCAAGAAAATGTTAATGTGTTCTAAATTGCAAACAGATCTGAAGGTACAATTATGTATATGATAATATACATATTTTGGGAGGAAGACATTATAAGAATTTGTATACTGAACAGATATACAGGTTCATTTTAAGATGACAGATATCTTTAAATACAGATGCTTCTCCATCACATTTGGGAAATCCAGGTCAAGTCAGTGCTAAATGCAAAGCATGGCTTCCCTTTCAGACTTATAATAAAGAAGTTGTGGATCTGGATATTCTTCTCAGCCAAGGAAGTAGAGAGCCTTGTGTTTATACAGCTTGGGCATGCCCTTGGAAATTCATTCTGTGAACTGACAAAAAATAGTAGGTGACTTAATTTAAAAGAAAGAACTTGGGGAGACACGTATGAAGGAAGGCGCTTCAGAGTGAATTGTCGAGTCTCGTTTTCAGTGTATAATGCGCCTGAATGTATGATAGTGGTTTTTGTGCGAGTATAAATGGAGTTTAAAATTGGACGCGCCTCGCCTATGTGTCTGCCGCATTACGAAACCTAAGCACATTAGTAATGCTCCTAACATGTATAAAGGCTATAGACAGGCTATAAAAGTCATTAGAATAGCATGTCAGTGAATATAAACTATGGTACTGATCTTGCTTGGTGAACCACAGGTCTCAGCAATACCTGTGCTGTGCTGGCTCTTGCCGTATGTAGAATAAAGGGTGAGAGCAGCAAAAATATTTTTCAAATTTAATGTAGTAAAAATAAATAATTGTAGAATCTGAACAACATCATCAGTGGGTTATTAATGTAAAACTAGTTTTAGATTGTATTAAATTTAAATGCATTCTATAGCAGATATTTTTATATTTTTGGGATGTTATGTATTTTTATATTAATTTTATATGATAAAATGTTTTATTAAATTTAAATTAAATTTTATATAGTTTGATAATTATCAGAAATTACTTTTTATTATTGCAGTGGTGTAAGTTGAGAAATATTAGACATTTTTTGCCCTAATGGCAAACCTAGCTCCACTTCGACTCTTCAGGCCCAGGCAAACCACATTGAAATAGGTCTGCCTTTTTGAGCGATAATGCATCTAGTTTTGCCAAACCACATTCATATATGTGCCTAATAATACGTGTGCGGTGCGACACGTCCCCAGAACGACCCCTCATGTTAGGCACATTAAAAAGTGTCAAATTTTACGAACAATGCGCCTAACACATTCATTAGGCGCATTGGACATTGTAGACTGCTCACTTAGGCGTATTTTATGCCAGAAAAGGGTGAAAAACCCGATCATAGTTGTCTCCCTTGGAGTGAGAATGCCTTACTGATTCTCACTGAAGAGATCCAGTAGTGTCTGAAGACTTCATTGCTCAACTATGGAACAAAATATGCAAGTTAGCTCAATTTAAAGAAAATCACCATCTGCATACAACTGTTTTGGGGTTTCTGATCCTCATCAGTACAGAGTAGGTTACTGCTTGGCTAGAGAGATGCCTTAGATGCAGAAAGACACATATTTAGCATAAAATTGGCCTTTGTGAACAGAGCCGATAGAATATTTACATGATAAAAATACATAGTCACTTTCACTGTTTTCATGTATTATTTCAAAGCAGGTTTTTGAAATCCCTAACTTATTTTGCTTAATGTTCATTGTACTGTAGAGCATAGCCAATAATTTCAAATCTTCAGAGCATTTTTTTCCTCCACAAAATAATGCACAACATATGTAATGCCTGTTCTCAGGTGTTTTTTGTTTTTTTTTTTTTACTTTTTTGATGGAACAATATGTTATTGGAAAAAAAATTATTTAATGGGCCACTATTTACAAAACCAATTAAACCTCAAATACATGTCACATGTAAAGTTTGTTGTTTCCAGTTCGACTGTTTGCAGTGTTAACCATTTATATCTGAAGATCACCAGAGCTCATGTCTGTACAAGACAAGTGTCATCTATTCTCGCTCAACCTTTAAGATCAATATCACCTTTACACCCTTCTTAAGATCTTCTCTTCAGATTCCATTAGCAAGTGGCACTTGTAAAAACATTGCATTCTTATCCCTGTGACACTCATAAAAGGACATACCAAAAAAAACTGTTTTAAATTAGGAAACAAAAAAAAACAAGATTACAACAGGTCAGATGACCACTGACAGAAAGATAATTTCAGCAAACAACATGGTTTCTCTCAATTATGAGATCTCTATTTTTCTATATGCTGCATGACATTTTAGAAGTCCTTTACTAAGACCCAGAAGCATACACAGGACAAACATATATAAGCATGGTAAACATTGCTCCCAGAGTTCGGATAAATGTGGTGCTCTTATGTTCCATTTTTGGAGTTCTAAAAAGAAGAACAAAGCTTAAATAATAAATGTTATTTGATTAGTAAATACTGGCATGAATTTACTAATCATTTAAATGGGAGCACAAAATCCCTACAGAAATACAATATAAGAATAAAATTTCCACCCACTGCTATGTCTCCTAGATCTACTAAGAAGATGCACCATTCAAAAGTGTTGTCTAGTGCAGACAGTGCCAAGTTTTAGCGTACAACTATCCATACATCTGTTAGGGTGCTTTCACACGGTGCGTTTTGATGCGTTTTTTCAATGCGTTTTTTGTGCAGGAAGGCACAGCTATTAATGCTGTACATTGCTGCACAAAATCGTGGCAAAAATCACGTTATTACCACGATTTTACTGCAAATTTGCCACGATTTTTGTGCAGCAATGTACAGCATTAATTGCTGTGCCTTCCTGCACAAAAAACGCATTGAAAATACGCACCAAAAATGTACCGTGGCTCAAAGCACGGCAGAAAACTGGCGCAGCCCTGTTTATATATGTCGCCCAATATTTTCTAGTTTAGTAATAGAGAACATAAATGTAGTGTAAAGCACAGATGTATTCAGTGAGCATTAATCTCATACAAATAAGGAAGCTAGATTTGTGATTCTCTTTTAAAATATACAGTTTAGGGCTTCTTTATCTCCCCGGATAAAGCCCTTTATTTAGTCTGGAAATCCAAAAGACATAAAATCAGCACCAGATATACAATTAGAAAACAAACTGACAATTACCATTTACGTTTTTTCTATGTATTTGCTAGCCTGGTTTTGATACTTTGTTAAAGGGCTATTACAATTTTAACTAAGGGCATTCTTATAAACAATATTTCAATTTTCCTTTATACACAAATTCTATATGAATTCCTCAGTTTTAAAGATTTCTACTTCAATTCAGTAAAAACTTATTTCCTGTGAATGAAAATTCAAGAGGGTGCTTGGCTCATTATAGTCCTAGAATGTGTATCAGAGTTGTGTCTTGGAACAAGTCATGCATCTGTGTGCCCGTCATATGACTAGCACTCACTTTTAACTACTGGAGATAAACTATAATGGACCTACTGAATGACATCAAGCAGAGATTGTGAGACCCGTTAAGAATTGATGCAAAAAGTATTTAAGAAATCCCTCTGCAACTTTTTATGATGTAACCGATTTGTCTTTTTCTGAAACTGTAATAACCTTTTAGTAATTGTTTTCTAATTTTCTCATAGTGGGCCACATGTATGAACCTGTTTAGGTCTAAAACTCACTCTTTTGCCCATAGTAACTTATGGGCAAAAGAGTGAGTTTTAGACCTAAACAGGTGTATACATGTGGCCCAGTGTGTTGGCCTATGGAAGCAACTGAATTTAAACTAAAAATGAGATTCAAAATCCACTTGATTGCTCTTTAACAGGAGAACCAAAAAAGCAAGAAATCTTAGATAGCTTTCCTAAATTCTCATTCACCTGTTGCCTGTGATATGTTAATTTGTGCTTTTCATATGCTGTACAGAGCCTCCCATCTTTGCAAATATACAGCTGCATTTCCTGTTTGAAAGCCATTTCCCCAAAACTAAAACCCCCCAGGATTCTCTTTTGAGCTTTGTCTGGCTTCACAGATTGTCCTGAAAAACAGCAAACCCTTTTGATTACATGAAGCAGAGGGCTAAAGTTGTCTGGCACCACCCCATAACTGCATGGAAACACCCTCAAAACACCCCAAACCAGACAGTAACATCTATTCGGGGTGGTGTTTATACAAGCCACCACTTTTGCAGTCCATTGAAGGCCGCCCGCCAGAAATCTTTTGGCGAGCCATATCTTGTGCAGGCCTCGGTTACATGATCTCCTGGGTTCAATGTAAAGCTGTTTCCTGTGTGTGTTCTATGTATACAGAAGTGCAGGAACATATGATACAAAAGTGACTAATCCTTGGAGAAATTATTTTTTTCCACTGGACAGCCTGTTTAAGTTTAATAATAGGATGCACTTTGCCCCACATGTTTGTTAAGTTGTAGGCCGGGGGTTGGCAGAGATTGACATTTGCAGTGGTTAAATGTAAGTCATGTTATCTTCCCTGGCAAGTACTACCTAATTATGTAATTTGACTCCCTACCTATCAACACTCTTGGGTTAAATACAGGTCCCAGGTCTTCTTGGCGGACTCATGTTTAACCAATGCAGACATATAACATCATAATTTCTTTTCTTGTGGCTTTGAACTTGTTTAGACATTTCTCCCTGAAATGACTATTGGTCCAGGATCTAAAATTCTGCTATTCATGATTGCTGCCCCTGACATTCCCAAGTATGTCAGTCTTTACCTCCTTGTGCAGATATAGGGTAGACACCAAGACTACCTGCACCAGGGACTCTACAGAACAAATAAAAGTAAGAAGGGTTTAGAATGCAAGGGATAACTACAGTCACACCAGAATTTCAAGGTTCAGCTTTAGGCTTTTAGTCCATCGGTGTTGATATGAGAATTGTTTGATGTGCTGAGGTACAATACTATAAAGAAAGATGTATTCAAATACATGTACATAGAATGCTTAGAGCCTTTTCTTAGAACAAAGGAAATTATAAAAGTAAAGAAGTAATGGTGTTCATTAGTAAATGGAATGAGATTACTGTACTCATGTTTTATTGTTAAGTAATAAGTTAAGTGTACTATTTGGGAACGCCACAGTCAAGAGTAATAAGAAAATCTATCTGCTGCGTGTCTAAATATAATGGAGTTATCAAAGAGAAACCTTTCTTAATTGTCAGAACAGAACAACTTCAAAAGACATCCCGAAGCATCTAGTAATATAATTCCGACAAGCTTCTTATCTATTCCGAGTTGTCGAATTAAACTATCTTGTCATGAATTCTAGTCTCCACCATTATAAATCAAAGAGCTGACATACTTCTGATCATTGAGCTGTTACCGTTAACAACACCATAACAGGTACAAGACGGATCACATACAGCATCTACCTCTTTATTATCTAAGCAATACTGTGTCAGCCGCTGCATGTATATCATTTAACAGTGCATCCTGTCATTAAAACGCAACCCTTCAACTGTCTGAGCATATCAACATTACTGCTGTAGCTATGATCATCAACATTCATTAAAAATATATTATATATAGTTGCGGAGTAAGGACTTATGGACATGTCAGTGTTACAGATCTTTGCTGTACACATCTGTAACATGTCAATCATAGACAGGTACAGGGACATGAAGAATTTCCATGTTCCTCCAAGTTTAGACAGAAGCATACAGAATTTCCTTATGGTTTCAGCTGGAATCCATAAAACAAACTTGTGTAATATTCCAGTCCATCCCAGTTTCTGGAGGTGTTCAGTGGCATTGCTACAGTGGAATAAAATGTTGCTTCACACAGACATCATATGGTAGCACACATATATGGTGTATGTGTGTACATGGTCAGAAGGGCTCCACATGGCACATTGGAGTTCATGCACACAGCTCTGCTGTTTTATGCAGCCTATTATGGGACATATCAGTTGCACCATCAAGTGCATATGTAAAGGCTGATCTCTTACCCCTACTGTAAAATGGGAGGGGGTGGAGGTTATGATTCTATTCAGCATTGGAAAGCTAAATGGAACGTTAGTCTGGGTTCACACGGTGGTTTCTGCAGCATATTTTGCAGCAGCATTTGTAAGCCAAAATCTGGAATGGATTCAAAACCCAGTAGTACAAGCCTTTTCATGATACTTTTTCTTTGTGTAGGCTCCACTCCTGCAGGCTCCCCTTTGGCATACAAATAGTGCTTATCTCCCCCCTCGGCGTATTCGCCAAGCAGGGAGAGGAGACGTAATCTATAGTTCTCTATGAGAACTGTGGATTACCGTAATGACTAGGACGTATTCCAGCCGTAATTTGCGCACTCCGGCGCGTAATTACGGACTGAAATACGTCCAATTTTAAGCCGTGTGAACATATCCTAATACTCAAACGTGGCCAGGAGTCAGGTGTTAAGTTGGTCCACTGGATATGGGAGAAGTTATATAATCAGAAAGTCATGGATGGTCCATATTCAGTATTAGGTTATATCGTATTGTACCAGGAAACACAGACATTGGATTGGAAAAAAATGCAGCACCTATGTTCATCTTTCAATCTAACCACTACTCTGATGCCTCTATTCTTTGCAGGTCAGAAATATCACTTCTTCAATGTTAACATCACTTCCATATTAGTTTTTTTTTTTTTTTTATAAGAAGGAGTGGAAGATTAGGACTTGATTTCTATCAATTTTGGGCATCTTCAGACCCTATTGATTACAGAGGGTTCATAGGATTCCGTTTTGGTGTCTGTTGTTCATACGGAAAAAATAGTGAAGCTTGCTGTGTTATTTTTCCGTCATTCCCGGCAGAACATGCAAAGGTGGTTCCGAACACAACCTCTGACGCATATGTAAACCAAGCCTAATAGTGCAGCATTGTCTCAATTAAGTGAACAGGATAATACTGTAATACGGGGTGTCAAACTCAAATACAAAGTAGGCCAGAATGAAAAACTTGGACAGAGTTAAGGGCCAACTATGTGTTTCCCCCTGTGAGCTCCTCTTATCTTTTCTTTCAGGTCATCCAAGGGCTTGAGTCCTTTTTCCTGCTTTGTGGTCCCTTCTCTGCTTTATGCAGGGGGGTAGGGCTGAGTGAGAGCAGTGTAATGATAACTCCTGGCTTCTTCCTCTTTTCCTCTGGAAACTACACTGTCTGGGCGTTACTCATAGGCTAAATATAATTACACTGCAAGCTAGATTTGGCCCATAGGCCTGAGTTTGACACCCTTGCTGTAATACTTTGTACCTATGCTACAAAAAGTGCAGCATATGCAAATATAAACCAACCTGAAACTAATGTACCCATTGAAGAGGCTGAAGCACTCACACTGTGGCATTGCAAACACACCAAAACAGAATTGGTAATGAAGCGGTTAATACACATTTTAAAGGAGTACAGATAATACAGCATTTAAAGGAGTATACAGTATCTCACAAAAGTGAGTACACCCTTTGCATTTTTTGTATCTTTTCATAGGGCAACACTGAAGATATGACACTTTGATACAATGTAGTCAGTATACAGTTTATATAACAGTGCAAATCTGGTGTGCCCTCAAAATAACACAACACACAACCATCAATGTCTAAACCTCTGGCAGCAAAAGTGAGTACAACCCTAAGTGAAAATGGATAAATTGTGCCTAAAGTGTCAATGTATTGTGTGGCCACCATTATTTTCCAGCACTGCCTTAACCCTCATGGGCATGTAGTTCACTAGAGATTCAAAGTTTACCACTGGAATCCTCTTCCACTCCTCCGTGACGACATCACCGAACGGGTAGATGTTGCGGTCTTCCACCTTCCATTTGACGGTTAAGTTCTGGGACATGCTTTGCCAGTCCAGCACCTTTACCCTTATCTTCTTTAGAAAGATAATGATTGTCTTGGAGGTGTACCTGGAGAGTTTTATCATGTTGGACTACTGACCTGCGGCCCAGAAGGGAGGGGATCGTACTCTGCTTCAGTATGTAATACTACATGTTGGTATTCATGGTTCCCTCAATGAACTAGAGGTCCCCACAGCTGACAGCACTCATGCAGCTTAAACCATGACACTCCCATGACCATTCTAGACTGTAGGCAAGACACACTTATCTTTGTACTCCTCACCTGGTTGCCACCACACACGTTTGACATCATCTGAATAAAATAAGTTGATCTTGGTCTCATAAAACCAGAGGACATGGTTCCATATCTTTAATCTGCTTGTCCCCAGTAAAATGGTTTTGGGCTTTCTTGTGCATCGTATTTAGAACAGGCTTCCTTCTGGGACGACAACCATGTAGACCAATTTGTTGCAGTGTGTGGCATATGGTCTGAGCACTGACAGGCTGACCCCTACACCTTTAACCTCTGCAGCAATGCTAGCAGCACTTATATGTCTATTTTGAGAAGACAATATGATCCTGAGCATGTGCACCCATCTTTGTGTAGAGAAACAATTATTTTTTTCAGATCTTCAGACAGTTCTTTGCCATGAGCTGCCATGTTGAACTTTCAGTGACCAGTATGAGAGAGTGTGAGAACAATAATATCAAATTTAACACACCAACTCCTCATTCACACCTGAGACTTTGTAACACTAACGAGTCACTTGATACTGTGGAGGGAAAATGGCCAATTGGACACAATTTGTCCATTTTCACTTAAGGGTGTACGCACTTTTGTTGTCAGCAGTTTAGACATTGATGGCTGTGTTTTAAGTTATTTTGAGGGCACATCAAATTTACACTGTTATACAAGCTGTACACGGACTACTTTACATTGTATCAAAGTGTCATATCTGGAAAGATATGATACAATATTTACAAAAATATGAGTGGTGTGCTCACTTTTGCAAGATACTGTAAATAAAACAGGGCACACTAGTGTATATACACTCCACCCTTTCCCACATGAGGGATCTATAAAAGGGAATTTGTCACCATTTTTTTTAACCCGACAAATGTCTTTTTCTTCTTAAACGCTTTTATTTTTTGATTATAGATTTCTCAATTCAGTCGTCTATATATGATTGTGGGGACAGCATTCTTGCCTGCACTGCTTTTAACAGCAGTCAGAGAGATACTTTAAAGCAGCTTCCTGCACATAGGAGTGTTAAGACTGACTCAGTCCCATTGACTTCTATAGTAGAGTTTGTTAGTCCTGCTCTGTGTCCTGAGAAGAAATCAGTGTGCAGGTAGGTGGAGAGGGTGGACTGTGACTATCTACTATTGTGACTGGTGTATACTGTGTTATCTGTACACATTGGTGTTTCCTTTCAGTTTGACCCTGCTTGTGCTGATAATGAACAGACTACTGAGAATCTTTCTCAACAGAACAGAAAGTGTCAGACAATTATTAGGCTTAGTGGCCAAAGTGAAAACTGCAGGAATTAATAGTTTTTTAAAAAAAATATTGAAAGCGATATGGAAAATTTAAAAAAAAAAACAAAAATTCATAAAAAATGTGTTTAACATAAAAACAATAAGTCATTATTGATGACATATTCCCTTTAAGTCATCTGTGCCACTTTGGTGGTGTAAAAAATTTACAAGTTATGATGTACACCATATCTCTGAATTTGTTTTTTAACTGGTGGAGCATAGCTAGAAAGTATCTGACACATTTAGGACTGTAAAAAAAAAAAGAATGGCACAAATCTACACTTGCTGATACTGATAGTGTAAGTACTACTTAAACAAACATACCTCGTCACTTTCTTTGTAACTGGGCCAATCGAGTGAAGGTGACTAGGTGACTTGAGGGGCTACCGCCATCCTCAGAGGTATGCGCTCTCTGTCAGTGCGCAGCCATTTTTTTGGTAGGTGGTACAGAAGACAGAAGTCCTTGCAGAATGCTTTCCACCAATCTGTGCTGTGTTGACTTTTTGCAGCACTGATAAGAAAAAATAGCATTACTGGTCCCCCTCCCTCTCTTTCTGCAGAGTGCCATGTGATGTGCAGACAGTGTGTGTGTAGTACCACTAAACCCTGAAAAGACATCAAATGCGCTAGCAAATCTAGCGGGAGCCAGGAGAGGTAGTAAGAATATATTTTTTTCTATTGTTTGGTGCCTGTTGTGGGCACTGGACCTTTATTGTGGAATAGCAGCTTTGGCATTACTGTCACCCATAAAGCTCTCCACAGTGCTTCACCTTCCTACATTTCCTCCCTCAGCACCTACTCTCTACTTTTAGCCAATTATCTAAGACTAACATCCTGCATAAATTAGGGCATTTCTTGGAGTTCTGGATTAATACTCGTTTCATGCTGCTCCAAGCCTCTGAAATGCGTTACCCTGACTAGTCAGATAAATTGCCAACACCCACAGTTTAAAGTTTTCCAGTTCTTTTAAAAAGTTGCCAATTTCCCCCTGCTGCTTGTATTTGCTTCTACCACTGCCACCATTCCACTGTCAACAAAGCCTCACCAGTAACTCAGCAGCAATGTCATTTATTGCTTGTATGACTGTGATCTAATTACTGGCCTCAGTGGTCATTGCTCACATGTACAGTGGAAGCGCAGGTCAAGCACATGGCTCCTTCACGCAATACACCATGGACCTGGCCCATACTTCCATCACTCACACATCAGCCTGATAAAGAGCATGTGTCCAAAACTGTTGCTATATATGTCCAGCTGTAGCAGTGACATGAAATAATAAAGGTTATTTATGGGAATGTTTCTGAATCGCCTAAACTGGAGTGCCGACTCTTTTTTTCTATTGTATTAATTTGGCAGGCCTCTGACATTCCCTGATCTATGTTCTGTCCTTCCCTCCCCACTTGTAAATTAATTGCAAGAACTGTACTACAGTGCAATTTACTGTATATCTGTGCATGCACAAATGGTATCTGGGTGACTAGCTCATGCAAGTTTTTTTTTCCCCTTTTTTCTCAAAAACATTGAAATAACAAAAAATCTTAAACTTAGTTATCCCTAAATTTTTCCCTGACCTATCTTTAAGCCAGAGGATCCCTCTTGCTTCTATTTTAAATTGTCAAATAGTTTATAACTATGTAATGCCTAATTCTGTCTGTACATGTACCCTTTGAATTGTAAAGTGCAGCAAAATATGTTGGCACTATGTAATTTTTTTTCCATAAGGCCCTTAGTAAGCAAAAATGAAATATCTTTTCAGTGTATCATATCTGTTCATTCTCTCACAACCAAACTCTTTAATGCTTCTCTATCAATATAGAATCATCTTCCAAAACCCCACATAAAGAGAAAAAATGGTACCCACGAAAACCAAACGGGTCTGCAGGGTTGGGAGAAGCCCTTTTGGCTATCCATTCCCCAGGCCTTAGGCTACAGGTTTAAAGTGTTTCCCCCTTTTTTTTTTGGGTTTATTTTGCACTTAATTTTTTTAAAAAAAAATTTTTTGGGTTTGATTGTATTATCATATTTCCATCGCCTTCTTTTTGGGGCATCATTTGTTACTTTTGGGTCATTTCCTTGGATTTTTGGCCTATGTCTTATAAATTTTTCCTAAAAAAATGCCTTGCAGTTCGTAAGCCTTCATTTAGGCATATATGTGTATTTGTTGCCCTTACATGAGCTGTACTTGACTATGTCATCACCCCAACATAAATGTTTTGAGGGGAAAAAAGGGATCTAAGGGAAAAGCTTAAACTGCAGTTTTTTTTAGTGTTTTTTTGCCATTTTTTTTAGTAATCCAACAATAAAGCTTTTTTGCACATTGTAAATTTTTTCATGTTTAAAATGGGTTTTTTTTCTTTTAATTTTACACATATAAGATCCCACACAACAACTGGTATTCCATTTACTACTGCCTGACAAGCCTCTCTTTTATGAATAAAGATAGCAGGTTGTCACAGTTCAAACACCTGAAATAGAAATATAACCTTGTTTAAGGTTAGCTTTTACTGTATGGTGCTGTGGAAATATCACATTTATAGTGAGGATGCTCAAGCACTCTACCTGATTTACTTACAAATGACTACTTCTACAGACTGCAGTTATCACACAAAAGGGTTTTCCCTTTCCCGTCATAAGGCCTGTTTTACATCCCCGGGTTTTGGGATTCTGTTTTTTTTTGGGCGGATCATAGGAGCAGAAACGGAATTCAAGCTGTGACGGATCTTTTTCACAACGGAGAGTGGACACCATTTTCTGTCATGGGGGCATTTTTTTTGTTAACAAAATACACAACTTTTTTCATTCAAATAAAACAAAAATCTGCAATTGAAGGGCCCCAAAGGGATCTATCCAAAGGGGAAAATTTGAGCAAAACTTTAAAATAGCCTATTCTTTCAAAAACCCTCATCTTTAACATGAAATGCCTTGTTGCAAAACCAAAACTGAAAACGGGAAAAAAAAGACCCTGCAACGAAATACAGAATTTTTCAGAAAAATGCATCGAACATACATTTTTTTTTTTTGTCTAATTTGCAAATTAAAAACACCTATGGGGCCCCATACATCAGTAAGGGGGTCCCCCCCGGGCAGGTTTTTTCAGCCATTTTTTTCAGACTTTTTCGGTTTTTTGAAACCGTCTTTTTAAACCGGGTGTCAAACAAAGGGGCCTTAATGGAAAATCTGTGCAGCCCGGGCCCCCACAAACGTATTTTCCGGGGGACAGTTTTTTTAGACCCGCCGGGTGGTCCGAAAAAAACATTGAACAGTTCAATTTTTCCCCCCTTTTCCGGGGCAATTTAAAAGGGGGGGAAAAAAACCCCAAAAAAAAAGCCGCCCCCCCGGGCGGGGTGTAACGGCCCCCCAAACAGAGCAAAAATTTGGGGGGATTTCCCCAAACATTAAATTTTTCCTGTGCCGTGTAAACGGCCCCTAAGGCTCTGTCTTATTTCACAGCACAGCAGAAAACATGAAATATGTATGGGTGGTCATAATAGCTGGATAACTGTAATATATTTTTTTCTTGACTCCATACACAACTAAAATAGATACACTTCAAAACACCCCTCCAGCCATCAATTTGTGAAATTTCTTTAAAATATGTTTTGTCATAGACTAAACAAATAAATGATCAACCTACTGCAGTAAAACAGAGACAAAGACAGAATGAACTATTCATATAAACGGTATAGAGGTTTTACATTTCTACATTGTAACACTGGCAGAAAGATTCCGTTCTGCGTTATGTGATTGAATTCTTTTTTTATGCAATGTCAAATAGACACAGGGGACACAGCCAGTTATGGATGGTCACTCTTTTTCCTCTTTTCATCAATCCAATTGTGACTAGGATCATTTAATTTGCTTTACCAGATGGGCATCTAAATGTCCTAACATGCTACCATTTCAAACCATATGGTCACATCTGCTCATCACTAGTAATGTTTAGCTACAGATCCTATCACTTAGTTTGCAGAAATTGTATTCCTTTCCAAGTTCACTTCACTTGCAGGAAATTCCACAGAATTTCACGAGTTGTGGCTGTAGCTGAAAACCGCTGTCCATGGAGGTTTTTAAATTGATTGTTAATGGCCGTGCAGTTTTGTGGGCATACTACTGACTGCTGGTTAACCGCTTCACACAAAATGACATAACTTTACATCATTCTTTTTTAAGGGTATTTTCACGCAGCGTGTTAAATACATTTTTGGATACTTATTTAGATGCGTATTTGGACCCTAAATGGACCCAAACACGCATCTAACAATGTGCAGTGTGATTTACATTGCTTTCAATGTAAAACACGCATCGGGGTTCAGATGAGTGATCGCCAATGTGTGTTTTATACAAATCTTTCTGATGCATCTTTTGGATCTGTTCAAAGAATTGTCATGTCAATTCTTGATCCGTTTGACACAGCAGATACCCTCTTTAAAACTACAGGTGTGTCATCTGCTGCAGCAAAAACGATCCAAACAGCACCTGTTTTCTGGATGCATTTAACGGCAGCGCTTTTGAATGGCGTTTTTTCGGATCGAATAATGTAAACTAAAAAAATGTAATTGAACACACAGTGTGAAGATACCCTATGGCTATGTTTTCACACAGCTTTAAATGCGGTATAAAAAAAAAATAAAAAACAGGAGAGAAATAAAGTAAAAAAAAATACCCAAGGGCATAAAAAAAAGAAAAAATTAAAAAAGGAGAACAAGAAAATAAAAAAAAATAAAAAACAAAAAAAAAAAAAAAAAAAGGAAATATCCCCATAAAAGTAAAAACCACAAAAGTAATGATAATAACCAAAAACAAAAAGATACGAACTTTCGCCCCACAATTACGCCGTGTGCACAGTGTGGGGCCGGGAGCCCCCATAGACATTCATTATTCTTAGCGCGTATACGCCGTGAATAATTGACATGTCATTTCTCTCCCGCTCCCGTATTGTCCCCGAGCAGGAGAGATAGAGTAATCCATAGTTTCTCGTCAATGAGAACTGTGGAGTACCGTAATGACTGGGACGTATTTCAGCCCGTAATTCGCACAGTACGACGCAAATTACGAGCTGAAATACGTCCCAAAATAAGCCATGTGAACATGGCCTATGGGTGTATGGAGTGGGCTCATGTACTGAGCCTGCTCCATACTCAATGGGGATGTATTTCCCCATAATTGTTAATTACAGCAGGCACTTGCAGTCAATAGTCAGAAACAGATCATTTCCATCCCAACAATTTTGCTACTTAGTTCACGCTCATTTAACTAAGTTGACCATGGCATCTAAACAGTTAGGAAGGGCTGCAGTGCTCCATTTCACCGCTCAATCACCCTCCCTCCCCAGGTCCCCAGGTGATGAGATCACAGGTTGCAATTGGAAAACAGGGGCCTAACAACGGTCTCTGAGCCCACCATGATTGTACTACTATTACATCTTGCCATATGCAGGGTGTGATAGCAGATCAATGAAATGCCTATCTACTGCAGTACATAAGCAAAAGTCTGATCCAATATGATATCATATGCTGCACAGTGAACAGCGTAAAAAAAGGTATAATGCATGAGAACTGTAGCTGGAAGAAAAGGAAACCAATAAATACAACACCTATCCCCTTCTAAAATGAGACATCACAACGGTCCTGTGGTGAAAGAAATGTAAAAAGGTATCAGTCTCAGAAAATGATGATACAATCAAAGCATGTTAAAAAGAAAAAAAAACTAAGGGTGACCTTTATAAACCGGGCTGTGCCAGTTATTTGGCATGATGTCTGCCAAAAAAACTGTTGCAGTCCCTGTCTGACATATGTTTGAACTGTCATGTGGCAAAAACACTTTTGTCTGTGGCAATTCATAGTGGGTGTGCCACGCCACATTCATAACTTTAGACACATTTATGAATGTGGCTCAACAGAATATAGCGCAAAAGTGTCAGACTAATCCGTATCAATTTCAAAGTGGCGAGACTGAGACAAATTTTTGTGCAGATACTTTTTGAGCCATTTTTGACACAAATGTATCTTCCATCGGGACACCTTTATAAAGTGCTGTAAGACATTTTCATACATACTGATGAATGTTACCCTAATTTACATACATGTCAGTGTCATTTTTTTTTGCTAAAGTAGTTAAGCATGGTGGATACTATTGGTATGACCGGAATCGTATCGATCTGTACATTAAAGATAATCTGTCACTTATACCATTAAGTGAATTATGTGAAAATAAAGTTGAGCAATTTTTTTTTTCCCCATTTCCGCACCACAAAATGTTTCTGGTTTCCTAGTACTTTATTTGGTAAAGTAAAGGGTATCATTAAAAAAAATTAATTTTGTCCCACAAAAAAAATACAAGGCCTCAAACTGCTGAGTAAGCGAAGAAATAAAAAAAAAAGTCGTGGCTCTTGAAGGGAAAACGAAAAACCTAAAAAGGCCTGCCAAAAAGGGTTAATAAACGGGCTGCCATTTTTTTTACAGGTATACAGCCCGCTAAGTCCCAATGACGCCCATATTATTATTGCTCTTATTTCAAACTTTTAAACCCAAAGAAGGAAAATTACAGAAATTCCCCCAACATTTAACTTGACAATTGATTCCCAGTACGAAAGGCAAAGCATCTCAACCTTTTTTAAATTTGGTTTTCTATGTTTTTCCAAGAGCCAATAACTTGCTGCAGCAACACATCACCCCAAAATGAATTTTTGCCAAAAATCTGGAAATGAATTTTTTATATAAAATTACTATCTATCAAACCCCTCACTACATCAAAATACCATCAAAACTACTATTCACAAAAACTATCTATTATCTATCTATCATCAAACCCTAATCTATTCTACAAATCTATCTATCTTTTCTCTTTTCAAACAAATCTATTTTTTACAAAATCTATCTTTTTTTCTATCTTTTCTCAAATCATTTCTACTTATCTATCTATCTATTACCCTAATAATCTTTTCAAATACATCTATCAAATCTATCTATTTTTTAACCTATCTTTTCTACTTTCAAACCTACTATCTATCTATCAAATCATCTTTTCCAAATATCTATCTACCCCCCCCAATTCTACATATCTATCATCTTTTCCTAAAATAACTATCTTTTAAATTTAATATTATTATTTAATTTTACCCTAATCTTCTATTCTACATATCTATCATCAAATCTATTCTACTTTTAACAAATTTATTTTTTTCCAAATCTATTATTATCTAAAATTATCTTTTCCTAAAAATTTTCAACTTCTATCAAATCTATTCTACATTTAAAAATCTACTACTATTCTACTACCCTTTTCTACAATCAATCTATCTATCTATCAATCAAAAAACACTTCTTGAGCCCAGCAAGGCTCTTTGTTTCCTGAAGACTAAAACAAAAAACACCTTTATTCCAGATGAAGGGTCACAGATAATTTAGGAAATAAAACAGAATGTTTTTCCCTCAGAGCTGACGTTAGACAGCCATTTGACAATCAACCTTCACCTCAGTATGTGCCTTTAGGATGAACTCATACTACCTGATATATTGCTCACATTTTTAAAAACCCCTTGCAGAAAAAAGTGATATTTTTGCACCCAAATAAAATTGAAATAAATTCTTAGTTAGATAGTGTTGCTACCTTAAATTATAGCCTTTGCAGTCGATTTACCTTTCCGCAAGATAAAATGGTTGTTGGCAATTTCCCCCAATGGGCCCCAGGGAATGGGGAAAAGTAAACACACCATATACTTTTATTACTGATACAATGACATTATTGAAGCTGTAAACAATGCACTTGCTTGTAATATCTTGGACACTTGTAAATTTTTTTTCTGGTTTTTAAGAAACTTTTAAACAATAAAAGGAGTAACACTTTTTTTAAATTTTCAGAAAAAAAAATTTACAAAGATCAGACCCTTCAATTTAAAACCAAAGTATGTCCAAATAATTTTTGCAGGTCCCAGTTTTTCCATGTGTATGACCCAATTTTTAAAAGGGATTCCTTTTTAATGTGATGGCGCACTGCTTGTTTGCTATATTTCCAAGCATGGGGGGAGCTCCCCCCAAACCCGGCGCACAGGGGACTGTACCCTGGCCAAACCCTTGGCAGGGTAAAAACAAATTTAAGAAGAAGTGATTTCCTGTCCCCAAAAATACTCATATAATGCTGATTATCATCAAATTCATGGGGATGGAAAAAAAAATATCGCTTTAAATTTTGCACCAGCTTTGGTTTTCTACAAATAGACTGAACTAAACTAAACTTAACCATCAATTAACAGGTTTTGCCTAAATAACGGGAAGTTGGTTAAAAAAAAAAAAAACAAAAAAATGAAATGTTATGGAAAGTTTTGGGAAACCAATTACAAAAGAAAAACATTTTCATTCTCTAGCACACACTTTTTATGGGTGGTCCACGCGTTTAAAACTTTTTAAAAACTGCACTTTTAGAATTCATTCACTGTAAAATTTACAGAAAACAACTAAAAAGGCATTTGATTTATCTTTTTGGAATTAGAACGACACTGTCAATCGGGAAATCACACTCAGGGCAAACCCTTTGGGGGGGGGGTCACTTTTAAGCTGATGATATGTTAGCTTAGCTGTCAATCAAAACAAAATTTGAAGGTTATTCATGCCTAAAAGTTCTTCAAAGTCGCAAAGGTTGTTGAACACATAAAATTATATTATACTTGCTATAATGTCCATGTTAGACTATAGACTCTGGGTAGTACGGTCAAATCCCACACTTTTTAATTTTTCTCTGAGTTCTTTATCATAAAATTTAAAAAGGTTTAAAAATTGGAAAACAACAAAATCACAGACAATTCTAGTGGGGGAAGACAGCCCCCCGTTTCCCCTTTTTTTATACAAAAGAATTTGTTGGGTTTTAAGCTTTTCCCGTGGGAATAAGATTTCATACCCATTATATTTAGAGACAAGAAGACATCAATACATTTAGAATAAACATTAAACCCAAAAAGGTTTGGGAAACTATTTTAACTCATTTTTTTTTAACAAAAATGAGTCTTTTTTTTAAAAAGTTTTAACTACTTTTTAGATAACCCCAAAACTACACCACAGTAAGGGTATGTGTGAACATAAGCTTTTAGCTGCGGGTTTGGATCCGTCTGTCGGATCCCAAACGGGCCAAAAACGTACTAACAAATAATTGTGATTTTTTTTTCCAAAATTGGGGGTTTTTAAAGTTAAACACACATCCCGGGGTTCAAAATGCTTTTTTCGGGTCCGTTTTCCCAAAAATTGAAAATGGGTTTAAAAAAGGGGCCCTATTTTTAAAACCCAAAAGGGCGCCAAAACCTGCGCCTCCAAAACACATCCAAACACGCATGTTTGGGTACCTGTTTGACCGTTTAGGAACCGATCGAAAATAGCGATTGGAATGCAAAATTTTTAGAAACCACCCCGGGTCCGAAAACTTAAAAACCCAAAACACCGTGTAAACATACCCTAAGCCAGGGATTTTTCCTTTAGCCAAGTCTACTAAACCCATATAACCCAAACCCAATTTCCCAAAAAATAGCATTTTCCACAATTTCCCCTCAGCCTATGCTCAAGACATACATGATTAGTATTTAATAAACCATTGGCTCATTTGCAGCTTCAAAAACTCAAATAAAATTATGTTTAACCCTTAACTCCTGGAAAGCTTGGTTTTACTTCCCTAATCCCCCTTTTCCCCTACTATCTCTCTTTTCGACCCCTGCAATCAGGTTTCCCCCACCCTACACTCCCCGGAAACGCCTTATTTAAAGTCTAAAATGACCTCCTAACAGCAAAATCTCGGGGTAACTACTTTTGTGCTTCTTTTGATCCCTGCAGCGTTTGACACTGTGGATCACCCCCTTTCTCCCAGCATCTCACCCTTTGGCCCCCCGGGACACCGCTCCGCTTGGTTCTCATCTTACCTGTCTACGCTCCTTCAGTGTCCATTTTCTGGTTCTATCTCCTCCTCTCCCTCTCGTTGGAGTTCCTCGGGGATCAGTTCAGTCCCTCCTTTTTTCATTGTACACCCCCCCCCCCCCCCTGGGGACAAACCATCAGTAGATTTGCTTACACACTCTATGCTATGACACCCAATTTTACACCTCCCCCCGTGACATCACTCCACCCTGCTAAAAAACACCAGTGACGTCTGTCCGCTGTCTCTGACATCATTCCTCTTCCATCTCAACAAAACCTCACTAAGATTTAACTTCTTGTCTTTCCCCCATCTACAACCCAACCCACCCTGCTATTTCTGTTTCTGTAGTGGTACCACCATTTTTTCTAGGCAGCAGGCCCGCGTCTTTGGGGGTATACTAACTCTGATCGTCCTTCCCCCAATATCCAATCCCCTTCCCGCTCCTGTACCTGCACCTCAAAAATCTCCAGAAACCGTCCCCTTTTTTCCCCCGTGAAACAAATCAAAATCTCATTACTGCTCTTATTCTTTCTCGTCTTTACTACTTAACTCCTTGCTTATCGGTCTCCCTCTCTGCAAATTCTCCCCTCTTCAATCTGTCTTGAATGCAGCAGCCAGGCTCATCTTTCTCTCCAGCCGCTATAATGATGCCTCTACCCTGTGTCAGTCACTGCACTGGTTGCCCATTCAGTACAGGATACAGTATAAACTCAGCATTCTCACTCATAAATCTCTCCACAACGCTTCACCCCCCTACATCTCCTCCCTCGTCTCTGTCAACCACCAGACCCGCTCTCTCCTCTCTGCTGTTGATATCAGGTTACACTCATCAATCATCCGAACCTCCCATGCCCGTCTCCAAGATTTCACACGTGCGGCACCAATTCTCTGGAATATGCTACCGCGGGCAATCAGGCACATTCACAACCCTCATAGTTTTAAGAGGGCCCTGAAAATACATCTTCTCGGTCTGGCCTACCAAAATCCCTAACTGCTATCACACACATTTGTCACTCCCTACACTAGGGCACTCACAGGCACTTATCTGTATATAGATGTACTGTCAGGGTGGCAGGTTCATCCATTTTTCATGTAAACCACCCCCTATTTATGAAACAAGGCTGGAGCATTGTAAACTTGGTACTTCTTACCGTATGTTTCACCCATACACCCTAATAGATTGTAAGCTCTCACGAGCAGGGCCCTCACACCTTGTGTCTCATTTGTAAGTAATTTTAACGTGTAATGTCTGTACGTTTACCCTTGAATTTGTAAAGTGCTGCGGAATATGTTGGCGCTATATAAATAAAGATTATTATTATTTATTATTATTATTATTATTATTAACTTAATATTTTAAGCTTAATTATTTTCGACATAACAATAAGCCAGCATGGCCATTATTTCACCCATTAGTAGTTAAATATCGTTTTAAAGAGTATGATTTCCCTAAGGGAAGGTATGATGCTTCAAGATTTGTATAAAAATGACAAGCATATAACAAATCAAGGACAACCACATGATTGCACACTCTATGAATAAATATACTTGTTACCACAGAATTTCAAAGGAGTAATCATATGAAAGCTAAGTCAAGTAACTCAGAGGGCGACATCTATGAACAGGGCTGCACCAGTTTTCTGATGTACTTTGAGCCAAAAAGAATGTATGAACAGGTGCAAAAGTCATTTAATTCAAGGGTCCAATTTCTGGGCGTCTAAGCCATGCGTAAAACAGCGGTCATAGAAGTGAGTGAAGCGAAGTTGCCCAGCTTCTTTCTTGGTCACTAATTTGAATGATATTGTAGTGAAATTCTCTACACACAGCCTGGTCAGGCTTGTTAAACTTCATGGCCCTTTTGTTCTTGTAGTGGGAATCCAATCGCTTGTAACATGTCATCAGTGTCCAAGTTGGGAAGACCCTATTAACTCAGTTATATGTTGTATCTGCCCACTAACTGCATGTGACGGTACAATCAATTTAAATTTATGTATCACACATACAAAAAAGACAAAAATTATCCAGCAACATCTCTGAACAACTTACATAGACACTGGCTGTTGTGGCTGTAATGTAGAAAGCAAATTCTCAAATACAGAAAAATACAGCAGCCCCCAGCAGGCACTAAAACCCATACAAACACTGAATTCATTAAATATTTAAACTGCACCACTGCTCACATTTCTGCATGTATAAAATGTAGGTTTTTAGTGCACAGTTTGATCAAAATGCATGTACCCACCTACATTATCAAGGTACCCATATCAGGTAGGTCCTTTTCTCTATACTTGCCTCTCCACTGAACCACAGTCTCTGTGCATTCACAACTAGCCTCCTATCTTGGCTGTGCACTCCACCCATCTGCCCAGGGACCCACCTGAAGTTAACTTGACATGGTAGTTGGGAATACGCAGTTCAATCAAACTGTCTATTGTAAACCTTCATTTTATACATGTGAAAAATTGTAGATGCATTTTAAATGTTTAATGAATTCAATTTTTGACTGGGTTTTAGTGCCAGCTGGTGGTGCTTTTTTCTGTATTCATGTATCACAAATGTCTAATGGAAGAAGTGATCCTATTAACTACAGCAATGAATCACAATTCAAAAAAGTTCATTATTAAATAATATATAAAATACTTCAAGGTTGAACTAAATGTAAGAAAACGTTTAAATCCATATTGCACATCACATTAGCTATGGAAACCCCATGCTTTTATCATTTAACGGGAAGGTATAGTTGAGGCAGTACTACATTTAGAGAATTACAGCAAAATAGGAGTTATTTGTATGTCTCTGTAGATAAAATGTGACAATTCAACTAATGTGCTTTGTAGCAAAGCTTTTTTCTATCTCTGCAGGAAGCAAGTAAGTAGCAAAAAGCTATAATATGAGTTCATCAAGTAATATAACCCTGATCTGCAGGGATCATGTTCTTTAGTGGTGTGATGCAATTTGGTCGGTATGTTAGTTCACTTTCAGTCTTCTCCTAAACAAAGGCCATCAATCATGTCTAACTGTGGAATTATTCCTCCAGCTCAAACCTGTAGTGCACACTGGAGACCACGCTGATACTATCAAATTCATTTCATTTAGGACTTCAGGCTACATCCCTATAGAGAACACACACGTGCGTTATCTCTCATGCCACCCAGTTTTTCTTCTTGCTGTAATGGATAGAAAAAAAATGATAGCTGCATTTCTAACATGGAGTGGAAAAGACATTGTCTCATTTTGAATGAAAGAGATAACACAGGATACATCAAGTGTGTGGTATTGGATCTTTCAAAGTTTCAATATGTGGGAAACCAAATGTCACAGCACTAAATAAGTAGCATAATTGGTCTCTGGAGAATGAAAGTGTGGCCTCTGTAACAATTGATTTGTGTGATGAGGTTGAACATTCCTCTGGGAATTGTAATTCTTTCCCCTAAATAAAATGCAAGGACTGGATAATACATACCGGTTAGTGCAGAGTCCATTACATAATAATACATTTTTAGTGTATATATAGGCTGGACACATTACAGCAATAACTATCCAAAAATAACATTCATTGATTCTATTAATATGGCAATTCCAATACCTTTTCTTCTGAGCACTTTTATCAGTGAAATCATATGTACAAAATTTAACCCAGTATATCCTGGAAGTTCCTGGCCTGCAATGACCAGATTGTAACAGGCTCCCCCACAAAGGTGTCACTTATAACACTGGTGTCTTCCTATGTGGCAGATGGGTGTTGGGAAAATGCTACCTCTGCACTCCTTATAGCTATACCTTATAGGTGTGTTCCGGGACTTACAAAAACTTGTGTATCCAAAGGGGCAAGATTAAAAATGGAAAAAAAGAAGCATACGTGACCGCTGTGGCCTGTGATTGGCTGCACCTAGCAGGTAGACAATGAACGTGAGAGATGAACGTGGCGGCTATCAGGACGGAACAGGAGCATCATGGAGGTGAGTCATGGAGAACAACCCTTTAATTTCACCTCTTAGGCCCCGTTCACACGGCTTATGCCCGACGGAGTTGGGCGCCGTATTGAGCGCACACATCCGCCGTGAATACGGGGCGGGACGGGGGCGGGGCCGGAGCGCGGCGGGGGCGCCGCTCCCGTCCCCATAGACACTGCATTGTTTACGGCGCGGCCGCGCCGTAAATAATGTGCATGTCACTTTCTCCACCCGCGGCGGATTTGCCGAGCGGGGAGGAGCGACGGAATCCACTGTTCTCTATGAGAGCAGTGGATTACCGTAATGACTCCGACGGATTGGCGCCGTATTGAAGCGCAAATCCAGCGCGGAATACGGCGCCAATCCGTCGGCAAATAAGCCGTGTGAACGGGCCCTTAAACTGACACCTAAGGCTCTTTTATCTTGGTCGTAAAGTTAATTCATGGTTCAAGAGACTAGTTATTATGGCGTTATTAATAAAAGGTAATAAAAACTCTTACAATTTCCTAATGTATTCTAATTATTGAAATGTAGTGTTGCACAACTAGGTCCCTGTTTGGTTCGTTAATGGTTGGAGTTAACTTACAAGAAAATTATTGTTCAGAATACCCCAGACCTACATTTTTTTCTCTAACCCTAACCATAATCTTAAACTTACATTGTGGTTATGGTGGGTTACTTGGCTTCAGGGACTAATTTACTATGTTGCAGCACTCCCGTACCAGTGGTGCTCCCAGTCACTTCTGGTGCTACAACAGACCTCCCACTTGGAATGCCGCTGTACCAAAAGTGGGGTGGAACGGTAAATTAGCCCCTAAAATACCGCATGAATCGCTAACCTCACTAGGCTTGAGGTCGTTTTCTTGATGATTTTTGACAAACTTCGATTTGGGCCAATCCTGAATTGAATAATTGAGATTTGACTTGAATCTGGCATCAAACCGATTCTAAAGAGCAACACTATTGAATGCTTTTATTTACAAAAAGGAGCAAATCATAAGCATGTAGGGCTATTAAGAGGCTCCCATTCAGCATACACACCTTGCCGACAAGTCCATATAAAGAATACAGGGTGCTGTAAACTCCATCTGGCATTTAGGCAGCTGATTTTCAGTCTGACTGGCAGAAATGTAAAATTCCCTAAGGCTTCGATGCTTATTATCTGATGCTTCCCACTAGCAGAAATATCCTTTTAGCAGTAAAAAATGAATGTTGTGCTGCTTACAAGAGGTGAGAACTTTTTACTGTGTGGATTCCTTAACTAAAAGATTAAGTGAGACAAGAAAAAAACTGTGCCGTTTTCTCCAAAGGTTAGTGGAAGTGCTGACAGTGTTTACTAGCAAATTGTGACAAGAATTACCTGTCTCGTTTAAATGTTATATGTACCTTTTATGAAAGTGGAATTTAAATTTGTTATGTTTTCCACCTCATATAGTCTAATAAATTAGTTTGGAAAGCTTCCAAATCTTATGTTAAGGCTACTTTCAATGTAATTGCAAAATTTAGTATTCTCATTAAGCAGAATACACAGGAGTTTTTAAGTTTTACTCATTTTGTTGCATAACAAAACTTTTTCTATGAAGTAAGACATCTTCACATATACTCAGAAATTCCTACAGACGCATACTAAGGGCAATATGCATGGACACGCCTGCACCATTTTTTTTTGGCACTGTTCTGTAGATGTATGAACAGTCGTATGCCCAAACTTGGTGCAGTCTGCACTAGACAAGACACTTTTGAATGTGCCAAGAAAGCTCCAACGTTTGGTGCCAAACTGTGTTTGGTGCATTACACTCTCTGCGCCCAAAATATTTGGCGCATAACAAATTCATACATGCTGACGTATTCTACACTCCTGTATATTGATATAGAACTGGATTGTTGGTGCCAAGCTACATACATGTCCCCCTAAATTTAAAAAGAAGGTCAAGAAAGTACCTAATCCAGTCTAGGCAGCAAAGAGGAGGGCCATCAACAAATGTATAAACAATCTGTACTAGTGTAAAATAGAGCCCTTATTATGGCTACTTACAGGTCAAAAAGCCACAGTCTGCTCAATATGTACATGTAAAAAAAAAAACATACTGCAGGGGTGGGGGGTGAAGGATTGGAAAAAAATGGTCAGAAAACAGGAGGCATTTTGGATATTAAGGGCGAAATGCATGAAATTTGGCGTGTGGACGGCAAATTTCACGCGCATAATAATTCAATTACAAAAACCTTAATGGGGTGTTCTGAGAGTTTCAAAAGCTCTATCTGTCAGGGCATGATGAAAAATAGAAGGAGAGAATCACACTTACCTCCTAGATGCTCCCATTCTGTCTGGCGGCCGTCCCGCTCATCCCGACTGTAGCTGTGAACATTCATCATTCACGTGACAGATGCAGCCAATCACAGGTCAAAGCAGTCACGTGTACATGACATTGACACCTGTGATTGGCTGCACCTGTCACGTGAACGAAGGACGTTCACAGCTACAGCCGGGAACACCCCTTTAAGATGTTCATGACTAGAGACAGTGATAACATATATATTTTGTAAATTAATGTAACATAAGGGGCAACATGTATGAAATTTGCCATTTAAATATTATATAATATTAGTCGAGATTGCGCCTGATTTATGTACCTGCTCTACAGCAGGTAATATATGAGGCGCATTGTAGTGCTAGGGTGACATTTCTGGCTCAGGTATACCAATTGGTAAGTGCTATACCTGTTCCAGCGGTAATGTGCGTAGAAATGCCGCCTCCCGCAGTACAACCGGAAATTTAAACATGTATGAACAGGGCTGCGCCTGACACTGGGCTGAATAGACACTAGATATCTGGTGCAGCCCCGTTAATGCATGTCGCCCTAAATCTTCAAACCAGAGTCCCAAATGGTCTCAATTATAGAACAGATCTATTTTACATCTATTATTATTAGTATCACGGTAGTATAATTGGGCTAGGTCACATTTGGGTTATATAATATATATTTTTTAATATTTAGAAACAATATTTAATCCCCCTTTATTTAACATCCATTTACAATGGGTTTTCACTAGATTGTTTGGCCCCTTTAAGGAAAGCATCGAATATGACGTAGAAGAAGTACAATACCTATGATTGGTTTGAATATGTTTTTAACTTGGACAATATGTGGCAACGGAGAGCTGTATGACTCGAAACGCGTAAGCGTTGTAACCGATTCTTGCACACTACGTTTTTATGCTGCTGTATAAGCCACTATTTCAATAAAGAATGCTTTTTTTATCGCAAGTGCTGGATTGAGGAGTTACTTGTTTCAAGCTGCTAATGGATGCTGAAGCAAGGTGTTCTGCCTGAGTTGTATATTCATGAAGTCAATTAACTGATCAATGCTATTTCTGAAAACCAATCAATGGATATTGCAGATAAATGTGACCTATAACCATAGAAAAATAACAACTATACAACCAACTATTTAAAAAGTTCTTTAAAAACCAAAATAACCCATGAAGCCCAATGATGGCAATATAAAGCATTACTTCTGACGCTACATTTTTCTCAGCAGAGACATAACATCAAAGTGTTTATATTTGCCATAAGTATTTGGGAGGTGTATTTGAAATGATTTTCACTCACTTGATAAATTCCAATCATAACTTATTACAGTTACAAGCTCAATGCTCAAACACATTGCTATTTTTAAGAATAGCTGATGTTTGCATCTAGTATTACAGTATGTACTGACAATAGGCTACAAAATTGCCCTATAAATATTCCAAAATACCACCCAGGTCTCAAAAAATATTAGCCCTCATTAACTTTCACTGTCTAAATGTTAGACTGCGTAAACTTAGACAGGAGTTTAATAATGCACCAGATTTATCACAGTGGCTGCTGCTTGGTAAATTGGTGCAGATTTATAATTGTCTAACTTGTAGACCAGTCTTTCTTTTGGCTTACTTTCTACACCAGAATTTTAGTGCAATGTGCTGCATAGTAACCATGCTCACTTTCCTTTGATGCCACACACAGTGTGCAGGAGCTGTTTTAATACCATAATAAATGTGTCTAAGATGCTATGCCAAAATGGCGCCACTTTTTATTGCATTTTGACACTTTTCTCGTGTAACCATGTTAGTAAACAAGGGCCATTCTTTTGTTCTGATGTAAGTGTGGACTTGAAATGTTCCACGTATACACGTCTGCACCACAATTCTCTGATAATTCTGGACTTTTTTGTTAATTCAAATAAAATTAGATAACAATTTAAGGCCCTATCCACGTAATGTATTCTGTCTCTGTAGTGGGTATCTGTCATGATACCTTATGAAAAGTATCCTAAAGGATACCGGGATGGGGCCATAGGAATATAGAGGGTAAACATCTTTTCTTGTATCAAGCATGTTAAGCATAGAAGAGAAAGACTGGGGAAAGCAGACAGTGTCAGGCTTAGCCCTCCAAAACTGACCCTGCCTACCTGCCAACCCAACCCTAGGCGGTCGGCGACAACTGGTCGATGTTCCCTTTACTAGGCAAGTGAAACACAGAATGGGACAAAACAAAGAGATAGTTAGGAAAATAAAGGTCAAATCGGAGATAACAATAACGATACAAAAACGGCAGGCAAAGAGATCAGCAATCCAAGCAATATAATCCAATATGAAACGCCAGCTCAAGCTACAAAAGACTATTGCAACCGATGTCAAAGAGCCTAAGTGGTTGTCTTATGGGATGGCAGAGTTCTGGTCCAGGGCGTGATTAGGACAGCCTTTTCACAGACAGACCATACAGACTGGAGGGGAAGGGAGATGAGTGGCAAAGTCAACCATTCTAAACTATCTGTAGCCTAGCCCAAGGGCTAACAGAAGTAACCAGACGGTGGTGGAGAACCTGTCAATCACCATACAGCAAGCACTGGAATCAGGCAGCGTTCAGACTAGTACAAAGAAAACATTCAGGCACAGAATCATGACCAAAGCACAGTCTTTGCCGTACTTTACAAGCAGAGGACCAGGCTGAGGTCTGAAAAGGCACGGTTATCACACATATACTGCCAGGAAGGAGATCAAACCTAGTCCAAATGAAAATATGTTTGTGCTATAGATTCCTATGGCTCTGCTGTGGAATGCACTGAGACACCCTTGTCAAGAGATCTGTGATGGAGACAGGAACTGTAACTTGAATAGGACCTAAAGCTGCTTCATGTTGAAATACTATCTATAACAGGAAGGAATAAAAATGGCAGAACCCAAATTAGTATTCCAACTATTGAAATGAGGCAACTTATCAACAGAACTTTTATTTGTATAAAATAGAGTAAACAATGTATATTATGAATGGGATAGGAAGTAAATGAAAATAGGCACTTTAACTGCATTATCTAGTGTACGATTTTGTCACTGAGTAAGATCTATCAAATTGTGTCTATCAGGATCAATAAGCCAGACTGCTAGCTTGATGCCACATCACACCATTGTGTATAATACAACTGGTTGCAGTTAATCAGAAAAAAATGTGGGTTTTTTTTGGTTTTTAAAGTTAATAAGTAATAGAGCAAGCAAAATAAGTAAACCAGGCAAATGTCTTCTCTGCATATATTTCCATAGTGTTAAGAGTAAACCCTTCCCAGCTCTTAGGGATTATTTGATTAATAATTGATTTTGTATTCATTTAACAATATGCATAGTAATGAGCTCATTTGTTATTTATGTGGATGTCATATAAATGTGCAGAGGTGTTAAAATGTAATTTAGTATTTAGAAGTTGCGATAAAAAAGTAATATATTTCAAAAAGAATGATGGATGGCGACTTTATTACTTTGATGATGATGACACTGACCATAATAATAATAACGATAATAATTATACTAGAATAATTATACTAATGGTTGTTATAATTTTTCCATTACAATGAAAGAAACAAGAAAGCATTATTGGTTTCTTGCTGTGACATTGCATTTTAAAAGAATCTAAAAGTATTTCTGCACTAACAATTCTTACATTTGTCATATCATTTGTAATCTGTTCCTTTTGCACCAATGCAGAGTGCAATGAACAAAAAATTTGTAGTCAGTGATATAGAAAAAATTGTTCAGCATGAAATCTTTAATGACACACGCATTCTGAACAACAAAATCCTTGCTTCCCAGGGAAAATTCAATGCATTCTTGTGATCCTTGGATTGCTAATCCTGTTAATGCTGGCTACATTAAATATACAAACACATATATATATATATATATATATATATATATATATATATATATATATATATATATATATATATATATAGATATAAACCGGTATTGTATATATACCGTTGTACATATATATGCGTGTGTGTTTATGTATACAGTGTAAGCGTCAATATATACACTGACTAGGTAAAAAACAAGCTGCTAGTATGCCTAAAAGGAATGAGTCTATACAATACATGGGTTTCTCTATTTGACTTGAATTATCGATATCAATGATCTTTTCAGTGATATTCTAATTTTTGAGATGCACTAGTATGTGCAGTATAATAGATATATATAGCAGGATTTTTGTACATATGTTGTTATAAACATAAATTATAATAATAATGTGAAATAAAACAGTTTTCCTTTGGTGTAACAGAAAAATAAAAGTAATGCGGATGTGAACCAGGCCTAACTGAGCCTTGTGAACATAGGGCCACATGTATGAAAACCTTCTAGGTCTAAACTCACTGTGTTGCCCATAGCAACCAATCACAGCGCCCCTTTCATTTCATATAGTGTTCTGGAAAAATGAGAGGGGCGCTCTGATTGGTTGCAACACAGTGACTTTTAGTCCTAAGTCCTTAGTTTTCATACATGTGTGAACACTAATGTATTATACAGTATTCCTAATAAATCTAAGTCACATATTGAGAGTCAAGAACCCATGTAGGAGCTGTCCTTTTCTCAGGTAAATTTGGCGTGTACAGTGGGATAAAACATGTGCTAAGCAACCCAGCAGGTGACAGACATTTCACAACCATGCTTCTTCTGACCTATTTAAGTCATCATGTCGGCATGCTATTTATACATGAAGTGTGTCTATTGTCATGGTAACTAAAAATAAACCTCCAGTACATACAGAAGCACAGTGAACGGATCAACTAGGGACAGCTATAGAAGTATCAGTAACAGCCCTCATTGCATCAGTACTTATTATCCACCAAGTCTCTAATTTTCACAATGTTTAATGCCGACACCACACATGTGAAGGGTACTGACATGTTCAATACCAGCAAATCCGAAGATGAAGGGATTTTCGTCATTCCCCTCTTTAACATGCTACATCAGGCATGCTGAACTCGTGCCTGATACCGGAGATCTGTCCCTAAGTCAAATATGAAGAGGACATAAAACACATATTGTGATTTATTGGTTAGAAGCTGTCTGACCATGAGTCACCTCTCTCATAATACGATATCTCAATCTCATATTAAAGTCACAATAACTACAATGCCCACAAGTTACCCCCTGGGACTGCTGGATCTAAGCCAGGACTCTTTTTGGCTACCTACTTCTAACAAAAACATGCTTCATATTATGATTGTATCTGTAGGAAATAAGAGGTTTACTGAGCACCGACTCTCGTAAATCAGGGTCATTCCCAATAATGTGCCAAGGTCCATAAATCACAGATTTTATATGGGAACTGAGTGCATAATGTTGAAAAGAAAGATTGAAACATCCAGGTTTTTGTGTCTGTTTTTTAACAATAACTCAACGTGAGAGAGAACCTACTTTCTTAAGGGCCTGTTTCAATTCAGAAGAGGGCATACAGTTCATTTAGTGAAAAAAATGAAGCATCAACATGATTTAGTCTCTTTAAATAGATCTCCTATTTTAGAACCAGTTTTTTAACACGTTTAGGATGCGTACTCTTAAAATATATAAAGGTGCATTGGTTGACATTTTCAATATTTTTCATTGACCTAGCTGTATAAATGTATTCTTTTCTTTTTTTGTGTGTGTGAGTTATGTGTTTAGGCCTTGTTTTGTTGTACCTATTGCTTAGAGTTTAATTAAATGGAATGTAGAACCAATATACTTTTTATTATTTTTATTAATTAAAACCAGATACTGATTCATATTCTTCACTTCTTAGCAGGTTTTATTTTTAGTACAATTCTTAATTCTGTTGTCTGTACATTACGGGGACAGCATTCCTGCCTGAGGTGCTTTTTAAAGCATTTAGAAAGATGTTCTACAGCAGCTTCATGGACATAGGAGCCTGTGAAGGAGGGGAACGATTGACTTCTGCAAAAGAATGAAAAAAAAGAAAAAAGAGTTCTTGAAAATAGCAACTTTTTTCTGACACTGTCAGGGACGGTCAGGGACGCACACAAAGACACGGACAAGTGAGGCCCTGACACTGGTCCCAGCCTCTGTCCCTGCCTTTTGGGGAACCCGACTCCTTAATAGGCCGGCCCCAACCAGAAGACTGATGGCTGCACTGGTATAGGTGCGACACAGACAGGACAAACAGACAAAGAACAATAAACGTAGTCGGGCGGTCCAGGGTCGGCAACAAATACGGGCAGCAAGGTACAGAATCGTGAGACAAAGGGAATATCCGGGGGCGGTCCAAAGTCAGCAACGATACGGGCAGCGCGGTACAGAATCGTGAGACCAGAGAATAACTGGGGTGAAAGCAAAAGGTCAGGAGATCACAGAAGACACAGAAAAGAGAACAGGCGAACTATAAGGCAATGAACCAAAATAGCAGGCAAGGCAGGAAGGAAGCTGAGAACTTATATAGGAACAGATGAAAGTTAGAACTGAGGCAATAGGCAGAAGAAACAAAAGACCAGATTGGAGAAGAAGGCTGTCACTCAAGAAGGAGCACAATTAACCCAGAGTGTGCTGGAAGATTCCTGGCTATGGGCGTTGGCCAGAAATCAATTAGCAACCAGCACAGAGTAAACCCAGTTCACACTAGAGAAGTAACGCGGTATTAGGTCAAAAACCACGGTTTACATCGTACTGGCCGTGGCCGGGAACCAGAGCCAAAAGCCGGGGGTGTTTCAGGCACAATCATGACAGTACCCCCCCCTTTATGAGGGGCCACCGGACCCTCAGCAGCGCCTCTAGTTTTAGCAGAGTGGGTTTGGTGAATTTTTTCCCCTACAGCTTTGGGAGCATATTTCACTGGTGGGACTCGAAGGCGGAGATATTTGGGTCTGGGGCGGCGTTTCCCACTAGATTTTTTAATTCTCATTTGGGCTTTTTTAAGAGTCTTATGACTCTTAACCCAGACTGTGCACAGTCGATTAACGGCGGTTTTTATGTCAGTTTTGCTACCTGTAATGGCAGAGTACATGAGATCAGAGCCCTCCTCCCAGCAAAAGGGAGACAGCTCAGACGGAGAAGAACTCAGTGAATTGGTAATCGAGGACACTACTCCCGGAGAAAAAATATTGTCAGGTTTCTTAATATACAAATGCATAGATTCTCGCTCCGGGGCAGATATGTTAAACTTTGCCCCCGGAGTGAGGTCTTTGGTGCAATCATCAGGCTGGTGCGGAGGCAAATTATCAGTAACATCCTTATCTAAGGTGTCAAATTTACATTCTGAAATATCATGTGTATTAATTACAGCACACACCAAGGGATCAACAACCTTCAAATGAGCACTACATGAGTCACCCCATTTGATCAACTTGGTGGTCCTCCAGTCAAACACAGGATTATGAAGGCGGAGCCAGGGCAGACCAAGAATAATATCCGCAGCGAGTTTCTCCATGACAAAAAACGAAAGTTTTTCCGTATGCGAACTCCCAACATCCAAAGTGATCTCAGCAGTACGATGTTTGATTCTTCCCCCGATTAGGGAGGTTGAATCTACCCCTGAAACAAAAAAGGGAGCACTCAATGGAACTAGTTCCAAACCCAAGGCCTGGACAACAACCATACTGATGAAACTAGCAGCAGCACCTGAGTCGATCATAGCTTGACAAGAAAAATTCTTAAAATTAGAGACCAAGGTTACAGGCAAAAAAAAACTTATTACCAGAGTTAGGAGGTACCTGTATACCCGAGTTACCTTCCATGAAATTACTCCGGCGTTCGGCTTTTCCTGGAGGTGACTTGGGTCTAGTCGGACAGTCTCTCAGAAAATGGTCAGGTTTTCCGCAATACAAGCACAAAGCATTCTCCAGCCGATGCCTCCTCCTGGTGGCAGCAGATGTATACCCCAACACCATTGGTTCTTCTTCAGGAGTAGGTGATGAGGATAGAAGAGGAGAATTTTCAGAGAAGGTAGGAGGAGGTTTTACAGAAAAATCTGACTTGAATTGAAAAGTCGACCCCCCTTGTTTTTCCCTGCGTCTCTCCCTCAGTCTTCTGTCAATGGTCACAGCTAGAGTCATGAATTCATTTAATGTTTCCGGGGTTGGATGGCTGACCATGGCATCCTTTACCGCATCAGACAGCCCTTGTCTGAACAGGGTTTTAAGGGGTTGATCAGACCACCCAGTCATAGTACACCCATTGGCGGAACTCAGAACAATAGTCTTCAGCCGAGCGGCGGCCCTGCTGAATAGATAGCAGGTGAGTTTCTGCCCATGCCACACGATTGGGATTGTCATAGACATGGCCTAAAGACTGAAAAAATCTGTCAATTGAACTCCACTCCGGGGCTTCTGGGGGCATAGCTAGTGCCCAATCCTGAGGTGGGCCCTGGAGGAGAGATACCACAACCGCTACTTTTTCTGCCTCAGTGGGAAAGTAGTTAAAGCGAAAAAACAGGTGACAGGATTCCCTGAAAGTTCGGAACCTGTCTGGGTTTCCATCAAAGCGATCCGGTAGAAGCATCTTAGACTTGTAACGGACGCTGGGATTCACAAAGGCAGGAGCAGATACGGACACAGACGGAGCGGCAAGTCCAGATACTGGGGTTGTTATGGCATCCAAACGCTGCGAGATTTGATTTATAAGTCCCGCCATGCCCTGGAATTGGGTTGTCAACTCCTCTAGGCGGTCAGTGACCGACAAGTCGGTACTCATGTTGAACCGCCGGGAGGGTTGACTGCGGTACGGGCCTGCTATTATGTCAGGGACGGTCAGGGACGCACACAAAGACACGGACAAGTGAGGCCCTGACACTGGTCCCAGCCTCTGTCCCTGCCTTTTGGGGAACCCGACTCCTTAATAGGCCGGCCCCAACCAGAAGACTGATGGCTGCACTGGTATAGGTGCGACACAGACAGGACAAACAGACAAAGAACAATAAACGTAGTCGGGCGGTCCAGGGTCGGCAACAAATACGGGCAGCAAGGTACAGAATCGTGAGACAAAGGGAATATCCGGGGGCGGTCCAAAGTCAGCAACGATACGGGCAGCGCGGTACAGAATCGTGAGACAAGAGAATAACCGGGGTGAAAGCAAAAGGTCAGGAGATCACAGAAGACACAGAAAAGAGAACAGGCGAACTATAAGGCAATGAACCAAAATAGCAGGCAAGGCAGGAAGGAAGCTGAGAACTTATATAGGAACAGATGAAAGTTAGAACTGAGGCAATAGGCAGAAGAAACAAAAGACCAGATTGGAGAAGAAGGCTGTCACTCAAGAAGGAGCACAATTAACCCAGAGTGTGCTGGAAGATTCCTGGCTATGGGCGTTGGCCAGAAATCAATTAGCAACCAGCACAGAGTAAACCCAGTTCAAACTAGAGAAGTAACGCGGTATTAGGTCAAAAACCACGGTTTACATCGTACTGGCCGTGGCCGGGAACCAGATCCAAAAGCCGGGGGTGTTTCAGGCACAATCATGACAGACACATTCCAAAAAAAAAAAAAAATTATATATATATTGTGGCAGAGCGACTACAGGTAATTGCCTGTTTCTGCCACTAGGTGGAGTGATACCAGAGTTGTATATGCAACATGCCACCAAGGTTAACTTGGCTTTGCTGGGATAGGAGCCAGCCGTATGAGTTGTCAGCCACACTAACTGGTTGGCAACTGTGAATTGCTAGTTTGGCTTTTCAGCCGTTCCTGGGTCTGCTCTTATTGGGAGTAGTCAATGTGTCGGGTGGGCGTCTACTCCCCATGGTCCAGGCCAGGATTTGGATAAGTCTCGGGTTTCCTATAAAAGGCCTGGGCCTTCAGGTATACAGGGGGTGTGGTTCGCTTCCTGGAAGTGGAGCGGCGAAGGGCTGAGGAGAGGCTCCTGCCCCAGAGGCTTGAGGCCAGCAGATGACTGACCTCTGGAAGCCTAACCAGTGGAGGCTGGTAAAAACGGTCTTGACATGGCTGGACATTAGGTCCAGACTAGGTGTAGAAAGGGTTTCTACATGTCTAGGAAGTGGCCAGATGGCCAGGGTTTAGTTTCTGTTTATTTCTGTACACTGTGTGCTGTGCTGAAGAAATAAAACTGCTGGAGACCAGACTTAAAGAAACCCAGTGTCAAAGTGCCCTGTGTTGAAGTGCCAATCTGCTTACCCAAGCAGCGATCCGTATACACAATTTTTTTTTTTGTCGGGGAGGGGGGTTACCCTTCACCTAATTAACACGTTAAATAAATAGCTTGAATAATTATGGATGTAGGCCTAGCTAATATGTGAATGATACTCATTATATATTTATAAAACAGGAGTAATATATAAATGTTCTTTTAATTAATTAATAATAAAATAAGGGGAATCTATACTATGATCCCTGACACTACAATGGTCCAAGGATACAATATTTTCAACATACAATGTTTTTTATTGGGACTTTGAGAGTGGTTTCAAGATGCAATTTGCCAGTCACTGGCAATCTGCAGAACATATGATTCGCTAGGAGATCCAGCCAAGTAAAACCAAAACACATACAGGTATAACACCTAGAATAAAGATACATAAAACATAACTTTTAATAAAAATAAATAAGAATTGAGAAAGAAAACGTTTTCTTTCTCAATTCTATTATTTTATTAAAGTTATGTTTTATTATCTTTATTAGGTGTTATACCTGTAGTTGTTTTGGTTTAAATTGTATTGGTATACCAGACTTCATTTCATTATATCAAGGTTCTTACACCTATACATCGTGCTTAAGTAGAGTACAGTAGTGTTTGTGAGATCCAGCCAAGTATCATAACAAATTTACCTGTACAACAGATTTTCTGTCTAGTAGCGCCTCTCTACAGTGCAGTGCGGTACTACATGTTCTGTACTGTTCTTTACATGTGTTAAGATAAGCTGCTCTTTTTTTTTCTTTCTTAGGTTATGTTCACACGGCTTATTTCAGCGCAGATTGGAGCCGTACTGCGTGCCGGATTTGTGCTGCAGTACGGCTCCAATCCGTCGCAGTCATTACGGTAATCCACAGTTCTCATAGAGAACAGTGGATTCCGTCGCTCCTCCCGACTCGGCGAAGCCGCCGGGCGGGGAGAAAGTCACCTGCACATTATCCAGGTGCAATACGCGCCGTGGATAATGTAAGTCTATGGGGCCGGCGGGCAGCGCCCCCGCCCCGCACCCGCCCCTTATTCAAGCCGGAATTGCGAGCGCAATCCGGCTCGCAATTACGGCTTGAATAAGCCGTGTGAACACGACCTTACTGGTATAAAATACATGATGTACAAGAAGCGCCTGTTCTCAATATAGAAATTGATTTCCAGCTTCCAGCAGCTCTTTCTGACTGTTATATGTAAGGACATGCTTTATCTGAGTTAGTTACCTGCATCATTTTCTTTCATCTTCATTTTACATTATTTGGGTGACATTTTTGGCCCTCAGAAACAATAACCAATATTCCATAGAACTATGCATATAATTACAGCATGTGTCTCTAATGTAGACTGTAAGCTTTTTTTAGGCATAGCCTGCTCTACCTCTGTATTAGTCCCTTTTTGTTTCAAGTTTGTTGTGTACTCTGTTAGATTGTTTGATTGTAATATCTTTATTTGTGCTTTTATTTTGTACACACATCTTTTTTGTAGGGATCTTCTGTTAGGTATGGTATTTCTCATGTAGTTCAAATTTAAAGGGGTTTTCTCAGTACAAGGATTGCTTTTTATGTTAAAGATCTTGCAAAACAAGTCACTTTGCAATATATATCCATTAACAGTGTCCTACCTATTCTGAGATATCCCCTCTTGTATGGGCTGCATCAGCTCCTCAGGTCACTATAGCTACAGACCTGTTCAATCTCTCAGGATAGGCTGCCAGCACTGGTTGCTATAGCTACAGACCTGGCTTCTACTGCAGTGTAGTAGAAGCCATTAAACACGCCTTGAATTCAAAATGAAACCAAGAAAACAGGACTGAGGTGAGATGAATCAATGCAGTGAGACAACCCCTTTAAATGTTCAGCTTTGATTCACAGAGGCAAATCCTGCAAAACAATTACTGGTCTGTTTATGCTCTAACTAAGGTCTGGTTCACATTTGCGTTGCATGTTCCACCAGGAATGGCAGAAAAAATAGTGCAGTTGTACTTGCAAGTCATATCTCAATAAAGGATTCCTTATTTATGTGCTTAATATCACATTCAATTATATCAAGTGAGATGTCTGCTATTTCTTATAGTTAGCTGGAGTTTTCTATTCTCAGGTTTTAAACTATGAGCATATGTAATGTGCATCCTATCATTCTCAGCTAATAAAATATTTACTTTTTAATTTTCAGTTTCCATTTTTTTAGTACCAGTCTTATGAGTGCTGTCAAATTTATAGTGGGTCAAAGCAAGGACTGATTTTCTGAAATGTACTACAGGAAATACTGTTTTATTTCCATGCTACTTAGCTTGGTAATGATGCATAAAGCTGATCTTATTTGCATGGAAATTCTTGCTATAGAAGAAGAGCAACATTATCTAGTAAAAATATATTTTTCTGACAAGAACAAGGCAGCAAAATAGACAGACTCACAAGTTTTTGTTTTTATAGAGATCATTATTGTACTGCAGTTTAGAATATGCAGATACCTCATCACAATATGTAACAATAACAGTATTGCTCCTAATATTAACAACCTTGAATGATATTCCACGATACACTGAATATTTCAGTAGTTCCTAAAATTTATGTTTACAAATGTATATGCGCTACATGCAGATCTAGTGTTGCTACTAAACAATGCAACGTTTCGAACAAATTCTAACTGGTAATAATAATGCAATCAACAGAACAACCACAACTGTTTTAAGTCATTTCAGGTCTCCATACAGCCAAATCATCTGCACCCTAAACCCATTACCAGTCACTCTATCTTGCACTAAGGGCCACATGTATGAAAACTGTCTAGCTCTAAAATTCACTTTGTTGTCCATAGCAACCAATCAGTGCACCCTTTTCATTTCATAACTGTTCTGGAAAAATGAGAGGGGTGCTCTGATTGGTTGCTATGGGCAACAGTTTTCATATACAGTACAAACCAAAAGTTTGGACACAACTTCTCATTCCAACAGTTTTCTTTATTTTCATGACTCTAAAAATTGTAGATTCACACTGAAGGCCTCAAAACTATGAATTAACACATGTGGAATTATATACTTAACATAAAAGTGTGAAAGAACTGAAAATATGTCTTATATTCTAGGTTTTTCAAAGTAGCCACCTTTTGCTTTGATTACTGCTTTGCACACTCTTGGCATTCTCTTGATGAGCTTCAAGAGGTAGTCACCTGAAATGGTCTTCCAACAGTCTTGCAGGAGTTCCCAGAAATGCTTGGCACTTGTTGGCCCTTTTGCCTTCATTCTGCGGTCCAGCTCACCCCAAACCATCTCGATTGGGTTCAGGTCTGGTGACTGTGAAGGCCAGGTCTTCTGGCGTAGCACCCCATCACTCTCCTTCTTGGTCAAATAGCCCTTATACAGTCTGAAGGTGTGTTTGGGGTCATTGTGCTGTTGAAAAATAAATGATGGTCCAACTAAACGCCAACCGGATGGAATAGCAGCCGCTGCAAGATGCTGTGGTAACCGGTAACCTATGAATAAGTCCCCAACAGTGTCACCAGCAAAGCACCCCCACACATCCTCCTCCTCCATGCTTCACGGTGGGAACCAGGCATGTAGAGTCCATTCGTTCACCTTTTCTGCTTCACACAAAGACACGGTGGTTGGAACCAAAGATCTCAAATTTGGACTCATCGGACCAAAGCACAGATTTCCACTGGTCTAATGTCCTTCCTTGTGTTCTTTAGCCCAAACAAGTCTCTTCTGCTTGTTGCCTGTCCTTAGCAGTGGTTTCCTAGCAGCTATTTTACCTGCTGCACACAGTCTCCTCTTAACAGTTGTTGTAAAGATGTGTCTGCTGCCAGAACTCTGTGTGGCATTGACCTAGTCTCTAATCTGAGCTGCTGTTAACCTGCGATTTCTGAGGCTGGTGACTCGGATGAATTTATCCTCTGCAGCAGAGGTGACTCTTGGTCCTCCTTTCCTGGGGCGGTCCTCATGTGAGCCAGTTTCTTTGTAGCGCTTGATGGTTTTTGCCACTGCACTTGGGGACACTTTCAAAGTTTCCCCAATTTTTCGGACTGACTGACCTTCATTTCTTAAAGTAATGATGGCCACTCGTTTTTCTTTACTTAGAATTTCTATTATGGCAAGAAAAAAGCAGCTAACAGTCCATTCAGTAGGACTATCAGCTGTGTATCCACCTGACTTCTGAACAACACAACTGATGGTCCCAACCCAATTTATAAGGCAAGAAATCCTACTTATTGAACCTGACAAGGAAAACCTGTGAAGTGAAAACCATTTCAGGTGACTACCTCTTGAAGCTCATCAAGAGAATGCCAAGAGTGTGCAAAGCAGTAATCAAAGCAAAAGGTGGTTACTTCAAGAACCTAGAATATGAGACATATTTTCAGTTGTTTCACACTTTTTTGTAAAGTATATAATCCCACATGTGTTAATTCATAGATTTGATGCCTTCAGTGTGAATCTACAATTTTTATAGTCATGAAAATACAGAAAACTGTGGGAATGAGAAGGTGTGTGCAAACGTTTGGTCTGTACTGCATGTGGCCCTAAATCTTTAGGCTTCATCTTCTAAGGTATGTTATTAAAGCCCCTAACAGAAGTACTGCCCTGATTGTGCTCCAGGGTACAACCATAGGCCTAGCAGTCCCCTAAAACAAAGATAAAACACAAAAGTAAAACAACATTTGCACTCTTAGATATAAAAAATATACACCTTCAACATAAAAGGAAGGCGCACGACCCAAAGAATGTAACAATCAGTAAATAGAACACTCCAAACATGAAATGTACAGTATTCATTGGTTTTTCTCACCACAATAATTAGCTTTTAACATGTAAGGAAAGGTAAATGAAGACTAGTACAAAATACATTGCTGTTTTGCTTTGGTCATGAGATAAAAAAGATTTTATCTTCTCTTGGTTTCCGACCCCTCTCCACACCTCTCTCTTCTCTGTCTTATATCTTATTGATCCAAGCTGCCGTCAGTCAGTCAATTCCACCATGATGAGATACTCCCTGCAGAGTCTTATCTCTAGCAATGAAGTTTATTTACCTAACTAAATGACAAGCTTTTAGTCTTCAGAGCTTCATGGTGAGAAAAACCCTTCAAGTATCATAAGCCAAGGATTATGCATACCAGAAGTTCCGATAAAACATCAATATTGAACAATAAAATAACCAGCTATTGTTCAATATTGGATGCAGCAGTCACACATACTTTCGAATGCTGATGACCGCCAATGACACATGACCTCAGCAAGTAATAAACATTCCATTCAAATCCAGACTGGAAGAAAACAGAAGATCAGTGGAAAGTGAGGACATTGCAGGGCTGGATCCAAGGTTAGAGGAGAGAGAGGTAAGTGCAACTGCTCTATTTTAAAAAAAGAAAAGAAAGAATAAATAAATAACAACCTCATTAAAATGTACCTCTGATCAAAAACCACTTCAGATAAATCAACAGTGCAAGCAAAAGTAAGAAACTTTGTAATATATCTCATTAAAGAAAAATGGTTCCTCCTTCCTTTATCAGTCTTCCCCTTCCCTTTGTGCTTTGTAATCCGTTCACTATTGCTAACAGAATCCATACTGCAAAGAGAAGATGAGCTCATGTTACAGCTGCTTGTAGAGAAGGTCACAAAGAGATGAGGATGGCTGAGTGTTTTATCCCATTTCAGTGTTATGGTAGGGCCACACAGCGTAGGACAAAAAATACGTCGAAAACCAAAACCTAAAAACTGCTTTGAATGTCAGTGCTTTTTTCAAAGCATCTGTGTTTCCGATGAGATTTTTAGGGTGGTCTTCAGTTTTTTGGTGCATATTTGGCGCCCTTTTTTTGGACTGTTTTGGGGCAGTCTTTAATGTATGCAAAATTCATATAATATATTTTTCGAACTACAAGACGCACCTAAGTTTTAGAGGGGGAAAATAGGAAGAAAAAAAAAATTGAAGCAAAAAGTGTGAGCTGAAGTGTAGTTTTTTTGCGAAACATGACTTTATCACTTTTTATTCAAATTTTTTGGGGATATTAAATGACGAAAAAAAAAATTTTGGCGTTTAGAATTTTTTTTCTTCTACGGTGTTCAGTGTATGGGATAAATGATGTTATATCTTAATAGATCGGACTTTTGCGGATGTGGCAATACGAAAGATGTGTAACTTTATTTTATTTGTAAAATTACAAAAGGGGGGTGATTTAAACTTTTAATATTGTTTTTTAAGTTTTTTTTACTTTAATACTCAGTCCCCCTAGGGCAGTGATTTTCAACCTTTTTTGAGCCGCGGCACACTTTTTACACTTAAAAAATCCCGGGGCACACCACCAACCAAAATGGCACAAAATGACACTAAAACAGTACATATTATACCTATAGTTAATAATATCGATTCTAGCCAGAGATGCCCACCCCTGTAGCCAATGTGCCTCCACTGTAGCCAGTGATGCCCCCCTGTAGCCAGTGATCCCCCCCTTGCAGTCAGTGATGCCCCCCTTGTAGCCAGTGATGCCCCCCTTGTAGCCAGTGTGCCCCCCTTGTAGCCAGTGTGCCCTCATTGTAGCCAGGATGCCCTTTGTAACCAGTGTGCCCCCCTTGTAGCCAGTGTGCCCCCTTGTAGCCAGTGTGCCCCCATTGTAGCCAGTGTGCCCCTCTTGTAGCCAGGATGCCCCTCTTGTAGCCAGTGTGCCCCCCTTGTAGCCAGGATGCCCCCATTGTAGCCAGTGTGCCCCTCTTGTAGCCAGTGATGCCCCCTGTAAGTAATTAGAAAATAACAAAAGATTACTCACCTGGGTCCGCGCGACCCGGTCCCGAGCTGCTCCGCAGTGGGAGCTGCAGAGCGGTGTAAGCAGCGTGACGTCATCACGCAGCTCCCAGGGGTCTCATCGGCGGCAGAGCTGCCAGCCGAGGAGACCCAGCGTCACAGGGGGAGCGGTGAGAGCTGTGCGCCCCCCTGTGACGCTGATACAGGGGAGGAGTCAGGACAGGAACGATCCGTCCCGCCTCCTCCCTGCAGCTGCTGGCTCTGCGCGGCTGTTATAAAACAGTTGCGCAGAGTCAGGGGCGCTCCTCCGGGCGGGCCGGGCGGCCGCGCGCCCTGCCCGCCCCTAGGAACGGCCCTGAACAAAACACAGGGCGCACCATAGTTTGGGGAACTTTCCCCGCGGCACACCCGACCATGTGTCGCGGCACACTAGTGTGCCACGGCACACTGGTTGAAAATCACTGCCCTAGGGCACTTGACCACTAGGGGCACACTTCCTTGTCCTGTATACTGCTTCCTTGTCCTATGTACTGCTTTACATAGGATTTTTCATTCATGACCATAGGCAAGGTGTAACAGGTGTACATAAATGGCAGCTGTGGAAGCCTGCATGAGGCTTCCTGCTGCCATGGCAACCGATCGCCCCCCTGCAATTACATTGCAGGGAAGCGATCTGACAGAGGAGCGGTGCACAGCACAGAACGGCCGTCCGTCAGCAGAGAACGCCCGCAGCCGCCTGCACAGAACGGCCAAAGCCGCTGCCCACACAGAGTGGCCGCAGGCCGCCCAAACCGAGTGGTCCCAGCCGCAACGAGCTGCCTCTGAGCATCTGCTGCTGCAGCAAGCGCACGCGGCCCGAACCAAGCGCTTGGCGCCCGCACTAAACAATCTTGGGCCGCAGGAGACTTGAGTTCCGCGATGCTGCAGAGAGCCGGCGGTGGGGTTTAACCCTTTAAGCATCGCGAAACTCCAGTCTCCTGCCAGCCTGAGTACATTTGGTCTATAAGACGCACCCCTATTTTTCCCTCGCATTTGGGGGGGAAAAAAGTGCGTCTTATAGGCCGAAAAATACGGTCTCTTGTTACACATCTTGGCAGTTTTCCAGCAGAAATGCAGCAAAATACTTCCAGCAGTTTTCATGGACTACATAAGTAAATTTTCTGCACTGCTCTGTGGTTTTTGCAACATGTTACAAAAAAACAACCAGCAGTAAACAAAACTTTATGTGGAGACTACAGAATGTTTTTATTATAAAAAGTCTGTGGGATCTATTTTCAATCGTTTTTTCAGCGGTTTTAGAAAATGAAAATTGCTGAAAAGATGACTGAAAATCTGTGCTGTAGAGACCTAGCCTAAACTCACAGCTACACTGCTCCTTATTGCTAATGTCTTCCATACAACACCTTGTGTGTGAGTCTTTTTCACTTCACTTTCTCTCCCTCCTCTCAAAGTAGACTCTAAGGGCGACATGTATGTATTTTGGTGCTCAGACGGCAATTTTATTGCGTGCATTAGTAGAGTAGAATGCATCTGAATCTATGAATCTAATCTGTTCTACTGATGGTTATAGAAAAGCCTTCTTCATGAGAACTGTAAATCTGTGAAATAGCCTGCTGAGGAGCTGGTCACAGCAGGAACAGTTGAGAGTTTCAAGGAAGGCTAAGATAACAACTTACTACCAAATAATATTCATAGCCACATAAAATATCTAGATCCAGTCTGATGGCAACTTTGGGATCAGGAATTAAATCTTTTTTTAGGGCAGATTGGTTCTTGCCTTATAGGTTCCAAAATCTTCATCAATAAGAGAAACTAGGCTTTAAAAATTCCCTATTTCCATCCCTTCACCCACATTTTCCCCACCCTTGACTGAACTTGTTGGACATATGTCTTCTTTCAACCATACTAACTATGTAAAAAGGCATATAATGACATGGCGAAGAAACAGACCAAATATCAATCCTATTGAAAAGTTATGGTGGTAAGCAATTAGTCCAGGACAAGTTTAAATCTTGCAAAGCTGATCTGTTAACCGCTCCTTGATAGATGGAACCAGCTTGATACAGAGTACTGTTTTTTTTTTATTAGTGAAATCTATGCCTCAAAAATTTGGAAAACCATAAAAGCCAAGAGGGAGCAACAAAAATCTAGTATGGAAAAATACATGGGAATATGTAACATAATTCAGCTAGACTTTGCTTGAGACATGTTTTATGAAGCCAGATTCTTTAGGTATTAAACGTTCAGGTATAATTGTTTTGTGTCATATCTGTGATTGATGCATTTGCTACAAGGTAAAAAAGCTGGGTGATCATCCTCCAAGTGTGGCTTTAGGTCATATTAGGTCATATTACTGATACAAAAATCTGTCCATAGCAGGCAGCACATGATGTACTTACAAGTCTGTATTACAGACCCATATGCACTCATGTGCCACTGCATGCTGCATGATAACGAAAATCTAAAGCACACTGAAGCATTAAAGTACCCATTATCAGGCTATGGGTGTCATATTATGGACCTGTAGAGTCATCTATAATGCAGCTGTGTGCATATGAGCCGTTAATATTAGTACTTTTTTTTTTCTTTAGGAGCCATTCTTAGCTTTGGTTTACAACAAGACTTCTCATACTTTTTCTACTCAGTCTCACCAGCTACACCATGCTAATACTGGGACCTTACAAACAAGAAAAAATACTACCATTCAGCACCAAATACCAAAGTGGCGGTTTTCTTTCCCGTAGCACCAACCAGTTACTACTATGCAGCACACAAAGACCACAGCACCTCCTCTATAGTATTGCATACAATGCAACTCAAGATACTTCCAGAAAAGCACCAAACATATTCCACAGTGCAGCATGAATCTAATATATGGAGTATTATGCCCTTCCCACCCCTTCCATTGGCAGCAGTGTTGTCCCTCTGACCACCTCAGAATTCTTTGCCCTCCACTCCTCTTCGGCAGCTGCATTTACTTTCTTTCTATCCCTCCTGGCAGTAGAATTTTCTCTTAAACCCCCCTTTCCTATTAAGGGCTGTACTTTTCCCTTTATAACTGACAAGAAATGGTTAGGAGCAGAGGTGATGCTGGAGATGAAAGGGAGAGTTTCAGGAGAGCTCTCCACGTTCCTCTCATTACATCTGCAGTTCATATGTAGTCTTTAGAATCCCACTGAACTACTCCCTGAGTATAGGACTTGTGCACTGACGGCAATGTGACCGGTTGTCACCACAGGTTTTTGGCCTCCTCTAGCCACTAAAACCGCACTTAAAGTACAGGACTGGCACTACTGGTGCCATTTCTACTTCATGCATTTCTACTCATGCATTCACTCGGCAAGCTTCCCTCTTTGAGAATTACAAAAAGTCAAGCTAGTTACCAGATTGCTCCACATTCAGTGTACCATAGAATACGATATTATTAATAACAATCCTAATTTAACTTTTAACATAGTCACTATGAAACTAGGTGTTAACATTTTATCTCATGTTTAGAACACATCAGAGCAATGTAAAGTTATAAATGGTTTATATGTATATTAGAGCACATTTAAAGGGGTGTCCCAGGACTGATTAATGCCCATTCATCCACTGGGGTATGAGTAAAAATAGAAGAGACGACCCCCTGTCGGTCCGTTCATCCCGGGCTAAAGCACTGAAGATCAGAGTTCACGTGACAGCTCCAGCCAATTACAGGCCCAAGAGGTCATGTGTGTAAGACGCTGTGGCCTGTGATTGGCTGGAGTTATCATGTGAACGGTAGACGTTCACTGCTTACTTCATAGCTGAATGGATAGACAGCCGGGAGTGAACGAGAGCGTCCGGGATGAAGTAGGAGTCTTCGCTTCTCTTTTTACTCATACCCCGAGAGTCCCGGAGCACGCCTGTCAAGAAAATAATAATGTGATATTATTCTTATCAACATGTATAAAATAAGTCCCACAACATTTCTTTGAAAAAATACAGCTATGAAAATATCCTATTGTGGTATGGTACCTTATTTTTATCCCACTAATATTCCTATCATAGCAACACATGTAGAGATTGTGAATGAGCACAATATACCATAATGTATATTCAAGAGCGGTATTATCTATATTTTATTATCTACTAAGGCTCCAAAAAATATTAACTTAAAAAAAATGCTGTTTCCATTTTCACTTGATGATCCAGTTTTGCTGAATATGTCTAACAAGTCTTGAATTTTAACAAAGAAAGTGACAATAAAATCCATTTTCTGTGAATGTATATACAGTTCAACGGGAGCATTGAACTGAAAATTGCAATAGTCTATGGCATTTACATGAAAAATCTAATAACTCAAGCTGCCTACAAAATGTTATTCTTGATATTGCCAATAGGTTGAGAATGGAATAGGACAGGGCAGAGCTGCTACAATTTTCAATGCTTCTGAAAGGTTCTTTGAAGTTGAAAGAAAAATCCTCTCAACATTGTCACAGAGAAAAACATCTTGGGAGCACTTGAAATACCAAACAAGTGTATTTTTGTCAATCTACACAACAAATATGAGACTTAATTAGAGGCCGTGCACTACGAATACAAGTGTTGTACTAACTATAGTGTGAGTTAAAGAAATAACCTTAATTATTGGTTGCTACCGTATTTCCCCGAAAGTAAGACAGCGTCTTACATTCTTTTTACCCCCAAAAGTCCCACTATGTCTTACTTTCGGGGTATGTCTTATATAGGGCAGGTATAGGGCCAGCTGTAGGCAGGTATAGGGCCAGCTGTAGGCAGGTATAGGGCCAGCTGTAGGCAGGTATAGGGCCAGCTGTAGGCAGAAAAACACTTACCTGGCTCCCCGCTGCTCCGTCTCCCGCGCCGCCTCCTCGCTGCTCCGGCCTCCTGCGCGCTCTTCCCGGCACAGGCAGTGACGTCATCAGGCCGCGCACGCAGCGTGATGACACACGCTGCCTGTGCCGAGAGCTCCGGACAGCCGCTACGTCTTACTTTCGGGGTACGTCTTACATTAGGCGACCTCCCTAAGACACCGCTACGTCTTACTATCAGGGGTGTCTTACTATCGGGGAAACACGGTAAATGGACATTAACACATAGTTATGCAAATTGTGTCTAAAAGGGCCTGTTACCTGTACTGACATGTCTTTTTAGTAAAAACTTGTAATATACATAAATATCACTTGTATAGCAAATTTTCTCACATCTTTTGAATCTGTTAGGGCATGTCCCCACGGCAAGGGTATTCGGCCGGTTTTTCAGCCGGTTTGCGGTTTTTCAGACCGCCTGAAAACCGGCCGAAAATTAGCACAATTGTGCTCTATGCAAAACCTGTGCAGCAGTCCCCACTGCACAGGTTTTGCCGTCGGACGGTTTTGTCGCCGGCGGTCCGGCGGCAAAACATTGTAGAAGCACAATCTTCCGTCCGGTTTCCCGACGGAAGATGTGGTTCTCAATGGGAGGGGGGAGGGCTCTTCTCCGCTCATCGCTGAGAAAAGCCGTCCCCCCGCGGCCATGGGGACGAGCGCAAAACAGGACAAATACCGGCCGGCAAACCGGCCGGTATTTGTCCTGTGCAGTGGGAACGCCCTTATTCTCCCTGGAAATATATGAAGAAATTGAGAACTGTGTGTTATAGTTCCCCTTGTCAAGAAGGTGTGTCTTTACACACTGTAAGATTGCCCAACCAGTGCTGACAGTGGGGCACACCCATTTATCTCAGGTGGTACGATAATAGTTACATAGCTAGTACGGGTGAAAAAAGACACGTGTCCGTCAAGTTCAATCAAAGGTGGGGAAAAAGTGGGTGAAGGGAGGGAGTCAAGGATTTTAAGCCCAGCTTTACCCTGGTTTAAATCCCTTAAACTAAAAGGCAAGACCATCTGCTCCAGGGAGACCCCACCGACCCCAGAGCCGCCCCAGCCAGGACCCAGACTTTTACATACGACGACGTATCAAAATTTTTTAGTTCCCCGGTATTATCTAAACCTTTCTTTAAAAATCCCCAAAGTTCCTTTGTACAGCTCCTAGGCAAGCTATTCCACAGATTCCATCTTACAGTGAAGAAACGTTTTCCCCTGGAGATTGAACCCCTTTTCCCCTACTGAGGGGAAAGTCCCCCTTTTTTTTTGAGGGGGTTTACATCAAAATTTTTTTCCCATACTTTTTTTAGGACCATTTATATTATATAAATTAAAAAATTCCCCCGAAGCCGTCTTTTTCAAGACGAAAAAAGTTCAATTCTACTAACCTCTCCTCATAACTAAGATGCTCCATCCCCTTTTAAGTTTTGGGTTTCTCGTCTTTTCACCTCTTGCTCCATTAAACTTTTTTTTAAAAAATGGAGCCCCCGAAATGAACAGCAATTCAATGCCCGTTGTTAAAATTTTTCATATATTTCCAGTAGGAATAAGATATAAACTGTACAGTGCAGGGTTCTGCTTGAGGATTGGTATTTCATGGGGAAAACAAGTATGTTTTTTACATAAACAACAGACTTGATCACAAAAACCACTGGGGAGTATACCATGAGTTGGTGTTGTACTCCATTTTTAAAATGCCTTAGAAAGCTTAAAGAATAGAGTATAACTATTTGCTAATGACACAAAACTCTGTACAATGTTTTTTTTATAACTGTATTTTTATTTAACATTTTTGAGATACAAATAATCACAGAAAAAGCGATTCAATCAGCTACACCCTATGTCCAAAATGAAAGGTGAAATAAGGCTAAACATAGCGTAAATTGAGTCAAATAAAAAGCCAAGCAAATGACTTTTTCAAACCAAAAACCATACATCATGGATAAAGCAGGGGCAATAGATAGGTAGGAATACGGAGAAGCACTGGACTGACACAAAAAAGGGGGGGATAGGAAAGGGGAAAGGGGGGGGGGGG